>QGSO01000586.1:308063-475051 GCA_011037825.1 Carya cathayensis
TATATATAGAAAATATTATATCACAAATTTTATAAAAAGATTATGTTTTAACTTTATGTTGTCCCTGATCGAATCAACCAACAACAAAATAAGAATTTCAATGTTGTCTCTATTGATCGTCTACAGGATGACATAAATTGATGAATTATAATACAAACATCAAACGACACATATTTTGAACTACCGTTTGTGTTAAACTTTTATTAAATTTTTCGTATACATCTTTACTAAAATTATGGATGTTATAAACATGTATTGGATTATATGATATTTTGAACTAATTTTTTTATTTTTTCCAATATGCCTTAAATTATTAAGTGACATCAATAATTTTTATAAAATATATATTATTTTTTACAAATAATCATTTCATACAATTAGACAAACGTGCTTTGCACGTTGCTCCCACCTAGTAAATATAAAAGCATATAAATTTACATCTGCAATATCCCCCTTTAGCATATTTGTAACAAAACCAAACATTTGTTGAATGCGACTTGAACCTGGAAACAAAAAAAATAAAAAAACCCAAACGAGCAGAAACGCCAACCAAATAATTTTGAACACACAAGTTATAACATAGAGTAGTGGCTGAAATTAAAGCCATTAATTTAACGCAATTCCAAGTCTTAATCATCAAAAGTTTGTCCAGCAAAAGCTAGCAAACTAATATCAAATCAACCACAGATCCAAACGTTTCTAAGGTAATGTTTTTTTTAACATACCAAATTAAAATTAACATTGATTTCTCCCCTCAATTTCAAACTAAAAAAACAAAATAATAATAATAATAATGATCATGTCCCCCTCAATCTACTCCTCTTAACTCCTCTTTCTGTCAGTAATCTGACAAGGGTCACTCCTCCTCCATATGATCGAAGTCAACAACATTTTCCAGTACCTACTGCATGTCCAAGAATAGTTGTACCAACCTATCATTAGCTTGGACACAATCTGAGCAAACAACAACAATATCCTTCTCTAACTTGAGATGGTTGGCATCCAGCTTTACAACAATGGCATCTATCTTTTGTGAGAGTAGAGTGAGCTGCTCTAGAACTTGAGAGGAGGCCGGCACCGATGGCTCAGGAGGAGAGGAGGTGGACTCTGTAGTGCGTGCTCTCTTCTTAGACAACATGGCCTTGGATTTAACAACTCTAATTGCAAAAATGGAGCTAGCCATCTTCATAGTTGGCTCATTGTCCCAAAGAGAAACCTTGGCCGTGAAAGCCAACTTAGTTATCAAACCTCCAAAGGGTAGATTTTTCTCTTTATCAACATGAGAGCGATGAATAATGTATATGGCATGTCTATAAAAATCAATAGACACCCCGTAACTAAGGCATACATGAAATATACACTCTCTATCTAAAGGGGCCAAGTCCGATGACTAATGGGCCAAAGGTTGGGCATCACTATTTTTGCTAGAGTCTATATTGAGGAAGCATAACATTTATAGGGAGTTTACGGACCTTAGGGTTCCACTTTGGTCCATGAAAACTAACAAACAAACTACGCATGGCTGTTTTTGTTGGGGCCCATACCTTGATATGGGTACAAAGGAGAGTACACAATAGGGAGGTCAAATAACTTCTTGAGAATGCACTACAAGGATTTAGGCCTTTTGCAGCGCTTAAAATCCTTACAAAAAGTCTTTAAAACGCTGCAATAACTCAATTACAGCGTTATTAACTTCCTTGCATGTTCGCCGGTATAAAAGTGATATTTTTGATCAATTAGAACGCAATAGGAAAAACGCTGCAATAGATATTAATTGCAGCGTTTTCGTATCGCTGCAGATACCCAAATGTCGCGCTGCAAAAGGTATGTAAAATTACACAAATTAACGCTGCAAAAACTGAACTACAGCGATATTTATTGTTGCACCTACAAAATATTTCGCTGCAAATAATGCATACAACAGCAACGTTATTTTGGTTTCGTTGCTTAAGAGTTTTTTTTCAACGCATTTTAAACGCTGCAATTGATCCATAAGCGCTACAAAATGTTCACTATAAAAGCAACAATGGCTGATTTCGCTGCTATTGCTAATTTTCACAACGCCACAATATCGCTGCAAAAAAGACCTAGAGCACTGCAAATAACTGAAATCAAAAGCAACAACTTCATCCGTCGTTGCTCTAAGAATCTATTACAACGTTAAAATATCGCTGCAAAAAGAGATCTAGCGCTGCAAATGACTTGAAACAAATTTCTATGTGTTGCTTTTGTCGTTGCTTTAGAGGGATTGCAACGTTACAAAATCGTTGCAATTGAACTATCGCAGCTTCTTATGTATTATTTGCAACGTTTGGATATGCATTGTAGATGGTTAATTGTAGCGATTAAAAAGTGCTGCAATTATTTTTATGTACATTTTTTTTCTCTTCATCTAATGGCGTAGGTATATATATGTTTGGAAAATTTCATGTTCAGTTGACTAAATTATTTTATTTAACTCACTAAATTATTTAAATGTCTAATTTAGTGAGTAATTTAAAATACCTAATTATTTAAATTAATAAAATACCTAATTTATTAATTTTTTTTTAATACCTTAAACTAAACTTAATTATGGAACAATGTTTAATCATAACCTAATTTATGATTGTGACAATACTTTTTCACCTACATGCCAACAACCACACATATCCAAAACCCAATATTAAGTGCTTAGAAATTAGTAAACATATTAGGTATTCCTGAAACTTCCCTTATATGATGAATATGACTCATGGATTAAGTTAAAAAAGTATCATTTCCTTGTAATATATAATAAAGCAATCACATTCATTCATCTAAATCCAGTTGGAAATTCACATTAATGTAGTTATGGGCTATACATGGGGTGGACCAATTGGAACCTCAAACATACAACTTACAAACTACTATATATATTCACACATTGTTACTTCTAAACATTAGATGAAACCGTCACTACATCCATTTAGATATTTCACAATGTCCTACTCTTTTATATCTAAAAATGATATCTAGACCAAGTGCACCTGGGCATTGTAGGTTGGATAGAACAACCTCATCACAACTGCTTCATGTGGGGAGAATTCATTATCGCATATTCTTACACATCTCTCGCTCCAACTCCAACCTGGCAGGAATTAATAAAATTTCCAGTCATATGATTGTAGATATTTATTGACTTAGCAATTTGGCTTGACGCTAACACATATTTAGATGCGAGGCTCGCTGGAAATATGTGGTACACAAAAGCAAAATGCAAAACTAGAAGCAAGATACCCAAAAAATAGCGAAACTAGAAGCAGGACTAACCATTAAATAAAATTGTTTACAATCATCTCACATTATAGATAGAATAAATAAACATAATTAAAATATTGTCTAACTATTGTGATGATAAGTAGTCCTAAAAAGATTGCATATTTAATTCATAATCCATTGGTGTATTGAACACAGTTGTTGAGATTGTTATAATAAATTTCTTTTCCAGGTTAGTCACATGGCCCAACATGTCTTTTGACATCAAAACTGGAAAATTTCAGAATTGGGATGGTATTCTTAATGAAATTTAGATGGTTCTGCTCTTAAGATGTTAAAGATTCCTAATTGGCTTTAGGAGGAAAAACAAAAGCCTAGAGATAGCACTTGTGGTATATAATTCTGTGATACTTTTAAATGGAGTATCTAACCCAAAACATGTATAAATACAAAGAAACTCACTGCACTTTTTATCTTTGCCACCTATTTTTATCAGTCATGGTATGCAAAAAAGACACTCTATGAAATTCTAGTGTCTTCAAGTGTAACAGCATTCTCACTAAAACCCTGTATCTTCAAAGGCTTTGAATTATAGTGTACCTGTTGACTGCTCTTCACAATTCCCTCCATGGATTCAACAAGTTTCATGCTACCATCAGCTAGAGTAATGGCTTCTTGGAACTTCACATGTTGGCATGTACAAGGAGATGTTAGTAGCTTATAGCAGTGACTGGAAATTAACATACCCCCTGCACATAATTAGTCATCAATTAAACAAGCAGCAGACTTACATCTTTCCCTTTCTTGTTTTATCAACTTGAGTCATGCAATCTCTCATTGGTGGCCAAATATAAAGCTATAAAAATATTATAGAATTGCCAACCCAAATCTAGCATGTTCATGATATGCAGCTGTCAAGTGTATTATATAACCTGTGTACAGTTTTAAATAACAATTAAACATCCAGCAGATCAACATCTTTGGAAGAATAAAAGAGTTGACTGATGCAATCTCTCATGTAGATTTTCAAAGTAGATGCAATAGGTATTGAATATAAAAGCACACCCCATCTATCATGAAAATGATATGCAGCTTAAGAGATGCCTTTATTTAATGTTGTTCTCTGCATCACCTAAAACAGACCATATAATATGACTCTTTCTTTCTAAATACCCAAAAGTAGTTATGGTCTTCAGTTATAATGAATCATCCACAAGTCCCATAAAATCTGTCTCCAAAGATCCTTCTATAAATATTAGATTTTGTTGGTATTTTTGTCATGGAGAAGGAAAAGAAAAACTAATATAGCAATTGCTATGTTAATCTATATGCCTGAATAACATCCTCTACATGTCATCTCTACCTCATATCCTCTCTTTCAAACATGGCTCAGCTTACAGCCACTTCTAAAGTAGGACAATCAAAGACCCAGTGACCAATATTTTGCAGTCACTTAGATTTCTAAACAAAAGTTTTTTATCACAACTTTTGATCATATTCTATAACTGATGCTGAAAAACTGAAAATTACAACTTCACCATCTCCAATCTTTCCATTTAATTAGAATGGAACCATATCAAACTTGGGACTGCACCATGCAAGATTAATCAGTCTGGATTTTGTATCTAGGAGATTATACAGCAAAATTGCTAGTGTAACCATATAAGCAAACTGCCCTACTTAGTTTCATTTAATGCATACCACATATGTAGGAATCCAAACCACTCTATTTGGGGAGAGGCAGAGAGAGAGCAAGATATATTATCCTGTGTACACTTTTCAGTTTACCATAGAACTTTTTGTTGTGGTTTTTTTACCACAATGGGAACCTATTGATTTCAATTAGGATGCTTGATATGGCATCAGTTCTTTTATACATTCCAAATCGAGTAACATTATGGTTACCATAATATTTACCTGTATGATATTGGTTTTTCTGCATAGTAGAAAGACCCATGCTATAGTAAGATTCAAGTTCTAATCTTAAGGATAGAAAAAGTCTAAAAAATTATGGAATTACCAATATCTCTTTTCAACAAGAGATAATAAGTAACAAATTCTGGGCAATTGATTATATGGTCCAGGTTCTACACAAAACTTTCCCAACACTTATACTACTAGTAAATAACACTGGGACATACATGTATATGACATTCACATTCACAACTACACAATCCATCGCATCAGGACAGTCTACATTTTCAGAAATGGCTTCTGGCCTCAACAGTTTAAATTCATCCAGCTTTTCATCACAATAATATGAATTGGTCTCAAATCACAAATATTCTATTTGCAACCATTAGTGACATACCCCCTCCCATGCACACTAAGAAGTGCATTTCAGATCTTTTTAAATTTTGTCTCTACAAATGATTGACAATTATTTTGGAGTAAAAGACTTAATTTAATAAGTTGCATACAATCTATTTAGCATTGTTGAAATTATAGTATAATCACACCAGTTGTCTAACAATTGATGCTCCTCCTTCATCACCATATTCCAAAATGTCAAGCATAAAACTCCAAGTAGCGTGTTAAAGAGCACATTTAAGCAGTGACAAAGACTTGATCATGTGAGTATGTCCATCTCTATCTTCTATAATATTACACTTAACATAATTACAAACAATAGGTGTCCTCAGTTGTTCATTCATCCAACATTCGACTGTAAGAAGACAAAAAACATACACAAGTTTCCTCCCACTTTATCTACGTATTGTAGAGTTTAACAAAGTTTCGTGCACTAGTACCAAGCACATCAGATATACTGATTTATCATAAAAAAGACGGCCTCAATTTTTACAACCAGTAACAATGAATTTATATGGTATCAAGTTCACCTTATGGAATCTATAACTATAATATTCAAGTTCTACTCAGAAGATTACATGCTGACACAAAACACTTATTTCATTAAAAGCAATATGTAAGACATGCCCCCACCAATTTATACAACTATGTCAGGTATGGTTAAGTTATAAACCATCAACAGGATTTGGCATTGTTGGTGAATCAAATATAAGATGACTGTTTGCATTGAAGACTAGAAAATCTATACATTTCATTGCATTGACCCTCAATCTCAATCTAGAATTAGTAAACATCTTGAATATTATTTGCCAGCTGATCCTAAGTTGATCATTTCAACTAGTGCTACTATGAACACATAAATATTTAGTCTTGGTAGCAAATCTACAACTGAACCGATTCGACCCTACCAGGTATTTATATCTACAAAACACATCTCTGAGATACTAACAGATTGTTGATTTTTTTAGGAATTATTTGAAATGTGCTATGTAAGAATCTATTAAGGCAATGGAGGGAAACCACTTGCAACCGATTCTGCAGGATCAACCATTTCCACCATTCTGGTTTTCTTTTTTTACAATCATACCAACATGGATGATTGATCAGGTGGATGAACATAAAATGTTTGAAAATCCACCTTGAATGCAGCATGCCAAGCTCCAGAGAGTGGTACGCCAATATCACTAGATTGCACATTCATAAGACATTTAATTTAGCTAGCTTGATGATCCAATGACCAGTTGTTTAAAATATTGCATATTCTAAACCTATTGCTAACCACTGGAGGTGGGATATATTAATTTCAAACATGGCTTTGAATACAAGATATCAGCAACTGTCAACGATAGAACATACCCGGACCCCCATCATTGTTTTCAAGATCTCCCAGAAGATACGTGTCCAATTCCTGCTTAGTTGATGATGACTCGGAAGTTTTACCCTTAGATGAGTTCTTAATCCCTTCTGCTTTCTCATTTTCTTCAGAAGTTTTCTTTAACTTATCATCTTTAACATCCTCTCTGCTTTGAGCTTCAACTCTTCCATGTATTACTTCTCATACCTAATAGTTAGTTTGTAAGCATTGAGTGAAAGTATGTCAGTTTTCCTTTTGTGATCTACATCATAAGAAATGTATCAAGTTATATCACTATTGATTATAATATATCAAAAAACGGAAGATAAAAAAAAGGATTGGTGAGCCATCCATGTGTACATGTTTTGCCACTCCAGAAATGGCAAGTTTACGAAAACTACACTGCCCATGCGCTTATGATCCTCAAGGAATGAAAGGCTTACCATAATGTCCTGGAAAATTTTCTGAACACTGCACTGACCATTATCCTTCACGGAATAATAAGCATATTGTGCCCCAACATCCTTTTTTGCCCTCACCATTCACATCCTTATCCAACAGCAACGCTTGACTGTATAAATATTCATACAGTCAAGCCCAAAAAACATCCCCAAACTACCCAATGCCTCCGACACAATACAAAAGTTTTCATCCTTCCTCTTTATATATATAACTATATATATATAGTTTATATATTGGTCACACACCATCTCCCAATAACAAAACAAGTGCCCAAACTACTCAAAAAACTTTATCTCCTTTTTTGTTTTATCAGATACCATCACGGAGTCTCTCTACGAGACTGTTGAGACTCCGTCTGTGTATGGAAATTCTGGAAGAATTCCCTCATCATAGCATCAGTTTCATTTTGCCTCTCACGAAGTCTCAGTACTTCCTTCTGAATTGCATCAAGATGTGTCTTGTACTTGTCGGCATCTTTCCGGTAATTCTGAGCATCTCTCTTGTAATTGTCGGCATCTTGCTTGTGCTTTTCAATTAAGGCAAGGTACTCTTTTTCCCTTTGGCTATCCCGTTGTCGTGTCGAGTCCGGGATGACCATCTTTCCTAGCCCCCTTGCATATCCTGGTCTAGAGCCAAGGACTTCCTTAAATACACTTGCTGCTGCATCATTAGTGCTTTGCTCAGGCTCCAGACTATCCAGCTTCCCAACCATCTCCTTCTGCACGTGAAAATTTTAATTGGTTATTGTTAAATCGTATAGTGACATATGAAAAAATCAGCTGCAAAATCCAAGCTGGAAACCATTCTTTGAATCGCAATATATAACCTAATCTTTGTTTCATACTCACATAGCTGGCTTCAGTTGCTGCGGTGACAAATTTTCTGGTCTTCTTTGACCAATGAGTCTCCTTATAGAACTCCACCAAATCCGCTTTTGCAGCCCGCTACAAGTGTGTAATTTTGTCAGGTAGATGTTTAATCATAATGATTAATCCGGGAAACATATACATTGCGATTGTGTCAACCACACAAACACTTCAATACGAAACAAAATTACACAAACAACATCTTAAGAGCGTATAATTAACTAGAGATGAGGGTAACCAACATGATTCAGCAACGTTATAAGTAAGATCCACTGTAATATAATAATGCTATTCGTAGACCAGTGGGGGCGCAATTTCATAATGGTTGTGATTGAAAGAATATTGGAGAATGGGTTGTGGCATCAGACTAGAATCAAATTAGTTTAAAATTTCATACATTCTCCTTCAATATCCTCACAAACGATTTCCGGCCTGCTGTGTGGTTGATGATTTGTGCCTTTCTATTCTCCTGATTTTGCCGTGACATTTTCTGCCATTAAAACTCAATATCAGCTTACCCAAACTACATTATAAACAGCCTATGGGGCTTTTCTTGTTAATAACCTCTAGTTTTATATTTTGAATAACCAATATTTACCTTGAATTCGTCGCTTCCCCACCTCCGACACAAAGTAATCCAAACGTTCAAGTCGACCATTGAACAACCAGAAGCCAATGCTTCTTCGTGGCTTCCGTATGATTCATATTTCTTGTGTAATTGGTGATGGAATGCATTAAACCTCTTACGCAGCTGCTTCAAGACGATCAACTTGTAATTCTCCCGATCCCAATCCAACACGAAATCACCCTACATGGATGAACATCACATTAACATCATTCTCGTTTGTATATATGACCAATGAGTCAATATGAAAGACAATATTTCATACCCTCACACGGTCGGTCAACTCATCCTTTTGTGCCTGTGGCACATCGGTCCATCTCGCATAGCTCATGTCGCAATGTTGTTTGATTATTTGCGTTACCCGTGCAGTGAATATGGATGAGTTCGTACAGCACGGAGCTGTTTCGCCATCATTAATCTTCAACAACACTTTTCCTTGCTTTCGCAACATCTCGAACGCAATACACTTAGCTGGCCCACGTTTTCGTTTGGGCTGCTCCATGTTCAAGGTAGGCATTGTTGGGGCTGTCGCATCTATATTACAAGATAACAAAAACCGATATCAACTATTAATAAATGATCTTTTGTGCTTTACACATGCCCTGGGGGTTTTTACAAAAAATAAAACATAAATGTCAACTGTACCCATATTGTCTCCGTTGGGTGAGGGTTCTCTTATAGGTGAGGGTTCTCGACTTGGCTCGGGTACGAGTATCGAAATGGGACATGGAGGCTCCCATGGATGACTCGGAGGCTGAGTTGAGTCATCCGAGCCTGACTCATGATTTTCAGTTGAAGGGCTGTGGTATGAAGCGATACGAACTCCTCGTGGTCGGCGTGCCCTTGATGTGTATGGTACAAATTTCCGGCCACGGAAACGTCTTCCAACCCCTCTTCCGCGGGAGCTTTCACCCATCGTGTCACTTGCATTTATTTACAAACCCAAGACAAGTTAGAATTGATTCCAACCAATTTAATAAAGAATTGGAGCCACATTAAATAAATCGGAGCCACATTAATTTACCCACTATAAGGACTTAGTGTTCAACATATTTACCTTCGGGGTTGATCCTCATTTCTTGCAGAACAATGTTAGATATAGTCAATGCAAAAAACAGTTTGCGCCTATGTAATTATTATGACCTGGTTACTGGTCATAGAACAACAATAAGCCCACATAGTCATTAATATGTAGTAGTCTCGACATAATAATTAATTTCTCTATGGAGTTGGAGTAGGAGCTAGTAAAAAAATTAATCAACAGGTTTTAATACTAAAAGCTAAAGTAAATTATACATATTGATTAAGAGTTGACAGTCATGACAAGCTATGACTCAGCATCAATGCTACCTAGGTGTTTAATCTCAAAGTTAACCTGCATTATACATGCCAGACCCATGCATGCATAAGCTAGTAATTAATACATTAACTTGGGGAATTGCTAATACGAACTAATTATGTATGTCAATGTGTATAGAATTTAGGCCCATTTGCACTCTTGATCATGTAGTAGTCCTAATGTGGGCCAACATGCTTAATGGATTTTACATCATCGAAAGCTCCATATTTATCCATTTTGCATTTATATAATGCAAAACTGTGCATTGCGATTTTTCATCAACTTTTGCATCCAGAAAATAAAGCAAGTAATGTACATCATTACACGTGTATTCATAGTGTGAGCATTAGGTAGTAATGGATTTTACAAAATACTGATTATGAAAAGATACTTTACTTGACCCAAATATGTTATCGAAACTGCCTGGATCATTAAAACTTAGTTCAAAGGAGCATACATGTATTTCTTTATACCTTATATTGTCTTGTATTTCTTTATACCTTATATTGTCCATATATACATAACAAAAAGGTAAACTCCATAATGGAAGTGCCGCAAGAATTTTAGCCGGTTGTCTAGGCTGATAGAGACTCCTCGTCTGTGGACATGTTCTCCTCATCTGAATATTCACCATCACCAGAAGCATCTCCTGAATCAGCCTCAATTATGCCATCGTCAATAAAGTCTGCAGAATTTACATTTTGACCAGCCAAACTTGTCACTTCTCGTGCATCAATCAATATAGGTTCTATATCATTCCTATTCAGTGGAGTTGACATTGGACATGCATCGCACTGCAATGGTGCATAATCATATGACTCCTCAGTTTCTTGATATACATCATCATCACTTGATGAGCCATCAATATCTTCTAACACTCTTGGCACCGATGGAATGTCATATACATTCCTGTTCGTGTACTTTTGCACCACAAACCATCTCCCTTTTGCCCTTATGTCTCTAATGTAAAAACACTGGGAAGCCTGGCATGCCAACACAAATGGTTCATCCTTATACCAAGTCCTATCCATGTTGATACTGGTCATATGGTTATCAACTCTTACCCCTCATCTTGGATCACCAACGTCAAACCAATCACACATGAACAAGTACACCTTACGCCGACCCATGTAATGTAACTCCACAATCTCATTAATAACATCATAGAAGTCAACATTATTACTATTTTCGTCCCCAGTCACCAACACCCCTGAATTTTGTGTACGCCGATGAAGTTCACGTTGTTTGGTATGGAACCTTTTGCCATTTATAATGCAAGCAGTATAGGATGCAACCCACCGTTCAGGTCCACAAGTTAATGCATATAGATCATCAATCACATCAAGTGGGTTGGTGATACGCTGGTCCTGAACCTACAACAATATCATGTTGGAAGGTCATCACTTATAGTTTTTTCAACTTAATGATAAAGGCTCGGGTTCATCAAGATAGATTGTGTTCAAGCTAACTTACACGTTTCTTCAACCACGTTAGAAATTCATATTGATGTGTTCGATCGATACAATTTAGGCTGTCCACCTTACACTTCTCATAATGCTCCCTGCATTTGGAGAACACAACATCGTGCAGCAATATATGTAAGATATGCTAAGGTCATACAACTCATATGGATTATTCCCAAAAGCCATAAAAAATAATGTTGAGGACTTACAGGATAACGGATGCTTACTCTAGGTAGTGTCCAATCTCAGCGCAATTGTTGAGGATGTACCAGGTTGCTTCCGATAAGAGTTTATCTGATAATTGCCTGTTGGAAGCTGTACCAATGGTGCGAACTTTCTGGTTGAAAATTTTGATTCCTTCTATATTCTCAACTTCACCATTAACATTGTGGTCCATTCGAGTAAACTTTGTCTCAACATCTTGGAGATACAATGAGCAAAATGTCAGGCATTTAATGTGAATGTACGCTTCGTCAATTGAGCCTTCTGGTCGGGCTTTATTCTTAACATACCGCTTGAACTTGCCGAGATATCTCTCAAATGGATACATCCGCCTGTATTGTACTGGACCCCCAAGTATGGCTTCGCGGGGTAAGTGGACCATGATATCAAAAAAAATGGGGGAAATATCATTTCCAATTTGCATAATATTGTGACAATATCAGTTTGAAACTAGGATATTTGATTAACATCCAGGGTTCAGGCACACAACCCCTTGAAGAAAGTGCACAGTTCAGTCAAGGCCAATGCAATATCAGTTCTTAAAAACCCCCTACAGCAATAGGAAGTAGTCTTTGCATGAAAACATGACAATCATGACTTTTCAAACCTGAGATTCTACAATCTCGTACAGAAACACAATGTGAGATGTTCGAAGCGAATCCATCTGGAAATTTCACATCAACCAGCCATTCACAAAACCTTTTCCTTTCCTCACCGTGTAATGTATACAATGCTTGTGGCATTGTAACACGGTCACCGTCATACTTCAAATGTAATTCTTTTCTAAAGCCAAAAGTCTCTAAGTCACGTCGAGAATTGATATTATCTTTAGTTTTACCAGGAATGTTCATTAAAGTGCACAATATGTTTTCAAAAATATTCTTTTCAATATGTATCACATCTAGATTATGTCGAAGACGTAGGTTTACCCAAGACGGTAGCTTGAAGAAAATGCTAGATTTTCTCCAGTTCAACTCTTCAACAGTGCGTTTTCTCTTTCGGTGAGCTTTACCAAATTGCACATCCCCAAGCATCAGTAGTTGAGCCAAAATTTCAGATCCTTCTAAAACCCTTGGTGGTCTGCGATGATCTTCTTTACCATTGAACAAATGTTTTCTCGTTCGCCACATGTGATTGGACGGCAAGAAACGACGATGTCTCATATAACAATGTTTTCGGCCATACTTCAACCAATTGGAATCTGTGCCCTCATTACAAGATGGACAAGCCAATTTTCCTTTTGTTGACCACCCAGAAAGAATCACATATGCTGGAAAGTCATTGATTGTCTACATTAAAGCAGCATGCAACATGAAGGTTCCCTTCGTGGAAGCATCATATGTAGGTAACCCATGTTCCCAAAATTCAAGCAGTTCATCGACCAACGGTTGCAAGAAAACATCAATGTCATTACCTGCAGATTTTGGCCTAGGAATAATGAGGGATGTCATGAAAAATTGGTCCTTCATGCACAACCACGGCAGCAAGTTATACGGGACCAGGATTACTTGCCAAATAATATATGGTTTAGCCATATTGTTGAAGGAATTGAAACCGTCACTTGCCAGACCAAGCCTAACATTGCGAGCATCCTGTGCGAACCAACTATGGTCGTCATCAAATCTCTTCCAAGACTCTGCGTCTACAAGATGTCGCATACTAGACTTATCAGTTGGTCGTTGCTCTTTATGCCATCTCATATTACGTGTTATATTTGCAGTCATGAAAAGATGTTGCAATCTTGGCTTCAAAGGAAAATGCCTCAACACTTTTTAAGGGATAAGATGAGCCCTGTGTGTATTAGGCACCCACCTTGAAGCCTTACAGATAGGACATTCATGTAGATCAGCATTCTTCTTCCAAAATAAGATACAGTCATTGGGACATGCATGAATTTTGTGATAATTCATACCCAAATCCCGCTCCAATGACCTTGACTTCTCATATGAATGTGGCAATTCAACATCAGGAAAGGCGGACCGCAACAAGTTAAGTAGCATATCAAACGACTTTATTGACCACCCACCGAGTGTCTTAATGTGTAACAACTTCACAATAAATGACAGTTTTGAGAATTTTGTACAGCCAGCAAAAAGTGGACGCTGGGCATCCTCTAGTAGCTGCTCAAAAGATGAACTTGGGGAAGGATCTGGTATTGATCCACCAGTTGGCAATGGATTACTATGATCTTGGGAAATATCAACAAATGTGCCTGCCCGAATGTCATCTAACATATGGTCCATGTCATCAATGTAGTCATCGGCATAATCAGCAACACTATCGTCTTCGTCGTCATTGAAACTTCGTGTTTCCTCCTCCCCATGAAAGATCCACTGGGTATAATTTGGATTGATCCCATTGATGTACAAGTGAGTCTCCACCTCAAATATAGACAAGAAGAGAGTATTACAGCATGAACATTGAATACGATCACTTCCTCGAGAATGGTTTCGTGCCAGGTTGAGGAAAGTGTTAACCCCCTCGACGTATGCAGGCGATCGAAGTCTATTGGTGCAGGTCATCCAGCTTTTGTCCATCTAAAATGGGTGGTTATCAACATATTAGTTACTTGGATAGTATTTAGGGTTCCATTTAGCAATACCATCAGATGGATAAAGAAATTGAAAACGTGAATTGGTGAGCAAAATAAGCATTTTACTCGAAGCCACATGTAGTGGATCACAAGAGAAGATGGAGGTAATAGGACTAACCGGAGTTGTCATGCGGATCGTTGTAGAATGATAAAGGTTGTACGTGTCGAACAATTTGGTCTGTCTATGACACGAGTATTGAAGGACTACAGAATATGGCATCATGTTAAACATGGCACATGAATGGTCAATTGTTGGTATAGGGCAAGCTAATGCCCTATAAAGATGCTAACAAGAATTGGAACATAGTTTGGAGGTTATGTTGGCGTGTAGTTGGTATACATCAGTAAAATTATTATTTATAAGGAAAGCAACTAATTTAATGAATCAATTGAGAGTTCATGCAAATATGACAGGCACTTGTAAATGAAAGTGCTTGGGCAATAATAGGGAGGTTGTGAAAAAGGACATACGTGTTACTCGATGTGGATGACAGTTTAATGAATTTATTTACAAATGACTTGTAGATCCAAATTTTAAATGAACATGTATATCATGGACGACTTTTTCCCAAATTGATTCTCCAATAGGTAGATGGCTGGATGTAGCCATAAAGTCAAAGAAGGTTGTAATTTTGAAAGATGACGAAGCGTGATGTGATAGTGGGGGGAAGCGTTTTATCTAATAACTATATGTATTCAGGATAGATTTACACATAACTAACTTTTAATACTGTGCATGGCAGCATGATCATTGCTATTAAGATATGGTTTTTTTATGTCTAGAATCATCAATTATGATTCTAAAGGGATGTGATTATAATATGACATGCAAGTTACAATCTATTAATGGAAACACATAATAAAAAAAGTAAATATTATAGTTACACGAAAATACATTTCTAACATTATTCATCATCCAAAAGATATTGCAATTTCCAGGAATGGTGCCATTTCTGGAAATTGCAATTGGACACAGTCAAATAAAACATGAGAAGTTGCATTTTGACTCCGCCAAAGTTACCTTGACACACAAACTTACATTTAAATATATTATATAATAGTCCTGGACATCTAATATCAGTCTCACTGCTGAAATTTCAGAAAAAACCAATTTCAAATTTCAATGCTACAATGAATAACATATTAGAGAAATATGCCAAAACCCATGCTTGAAAACCTTATAGACTAAAAGTACCATAATGCAAACTATAAAACATATAGTTCATAAACAACTTAACACACCATAATACCAGTTGGTGTGTAAATCTATAACACTTGAATCAAACCACAATTAACACAAAAGTTATATAAATACATTAATAAAAAATTGGTCATATCGTTGCATTATGTGTTCCCCATCTGGATTTGGCGATGAAATAATAAGAAAGACCAAATTAGTTCATGGATGGCGTAATTTCTAGAATTTAACCAAACTATGTTAATCAAATTAAGCCTATATACATAAGAGTAAATTTACATACAAATTCAAGAAGCCACATGCTACAATCAACTAGGCTTTGCCGTCATCAAACCATGCTAGGGATGAGACAATAGCATGGTTTGTTCCTCAAACATCAACAGATTAGAAGTCAAGACATATAATTCTGTGTTACAGAGGCAATGTTGATATACATTACCTCAAAAAGGGCCCTAATAAGAACATGCTTGCATGGAAAGCTCTTATCTTCTCGTATATCACCCCATCCTTCAAAAATTCCTACTTACAAACACAATGATGGTATTAGTATAGGAAACAACTATGCGTCATAAATAAAAGGGAAGACTGCAGTTCTACGAAACCTATATGTATTATTATGACCAGAATATACTATCAATGCTAGAAACATATATATAGAGACCGATATTAAAGATAGGAACAGATAAAATGTGGTGTTTGCTTATGCTCAAAATGATGAGAAGTGTTGAGCTACTACGCTCCATTCTTCCTCACAAGAAAAATCTGGTCTGTTTATGAGAGATTACATGAGTCATGATGGATGAATAATGATGGATATTGACCACACGAGAAGTTATTTCACAATGATTGTAATAGGTTGACACATAAAAGATGTAAAATTCATGGTCATCCTACCAAAAGGGAGAGGATGACTTTCAAGAGGTGTAGCCCAGCCCTATGCTCATTACACTTCGACAGCAGGGATGATACTTCCCAATTGTTCTACTGCTGACATTCCGACACTCAATGAGAGAGAAGAATACTCCTGACTTATTTCTCAACTGGAACCACCCACCCTTGTGTCCTACTCTTTTGGGCAGGAAATTTAGCTATATATGTACCTGCCACTGATTATCTAATGATCCTGGATCCTTGATTGAAGAGCCTCTGATCACAATGCACTTTCTACTCTATTTCCTTCCTATTATCTATTTTCAAACAGAAAACAAGATTTAGAAAAGCCAATGGTTCTCTCATCCGATTAGGCAAGAGAGAATGATTGGTGGTGGTACCCTGATTCAAGAAAAAGGGTTGACTCAAACAAGCCCATCAAACCACTCCAATGACTGTGAATTTAATTCGACATGAACCACACACCCCGCCCCCGTGCGCGCGCGCCCGCAGGGTTTCCAAAAAAAAGAAAAAAGAATGAGCACACTATTTTGTTCCAGATAGTCAGGTTCTTTCAAATAGAAAGCACTAGAATATTGAGTTTAAGACATTTGATTAGCAGAATAGCAACTAGACCTAACCTTTTACAAAGGAAGGATTAAGGTTTTCCAAAATAGACTATCCTCTAGCATATCAAAGATTCCTTTTATTTTCTCTAGTATTTTTCTCTCTAATGAGTAATGAGGGCATCTGAAATCTCAAGATTCAAAGAATCAAACCAGACAGTTATTAGATTTTCTTGTGTGATACAGAATACAGTAATTTTTTTTTGCCATTCTTTTTTATTTTTTTTTCTTTTGCATACGGCCCATGAAATGGACTATGCCTTGCCTTATTAAATAAGTTGTTGATTACTTGTAGAAAGAAGTATTTGGGAAACACAATTACATAAAGCCGGAGTTGATAAATGATCTAAATCCCACGAAGAACAAATGGCTAAGCTCTAATTAGGTATTTCTTACAAAGGTATCTCAAATGCTAAATGAATTTACCTTACTTCTTACTCATCAAACAAAACTTACCTTACTTCTTGACCTTACAACATGTGAAGTGGCCACGGCTTCGGTATCCTTCTATTTATCTTTCCTGTACCCAAATTTCAGACGAATAAAAACAAAGAGGATCAAACTAAAACATATTACCAAAAGCTGAGTACAAAGAACCCGCCCTGTGAGTGAGCAATAAAGGGGCCATGTTAAGTTCAGACCCCCCCCCCCCAAAGTATCCTGAAAATTTCTTATACCTATTGGTAATTTAAGGAAAGGAAACTAATTCTTGCACGTTCAAACTCTGTTAACTCCTTGTTATGCCCTTTCTAATTCATAGACAATAACCAATAATAACCTTGAATTATTTGCAGTCCTAGGGTGTGCAAGCACCGCTCACTCTCTTTGAAAAAAGTGGCTAAACCTAGGATCCACATGAAAAAATAATTTTTTTTAATGGTGGTCCTCCATGAATTTTTTCAAAGGGAGTGCGCGGAGTTTGCACACTCTAGGATATCTAACATTACTAAATGGCATATACCCTTCACATGAGTGAAAGAATTCCACCGATTACAAATAAAGTAAAAGTGAATTTTCCTGATTAAAATCATATAAATGCTATAAGAACAAAAGGCAATAATATTTCATAATGAGTCAGCATATACATTCTAATTGTTTCAACACAGAAATACATCATAATGTTCCATATGGTCCAAGTGCACTTGGTCATGGGTACCCAAGTTACTGCCAAATCGAGTTGGAAAACAACATGTGGTTGGATGAGAAAATGAAAGAAATCTAATTTTATACAACATTCAACGGTCTTATGCACACGTTTGTTCTGGTCTTTTTTCAGTACGAGGATAGTGGGGAAAAAGGTCCCAATGTGGAGGTTGTAAGCAACATTATTGGGTATTTTTCAAGTTTTTAATATAGTAACTTACCCATACAATTTCCATATGGTTGTCAAAAGCTATTCAGCTAGTAGAGGATGGGCCTGTAGAGGACATGAATGCAACTACTTATGACAATAGATGTAATCCTCAAGCCCAAATAAAGGGCATTTGATATATATAATGAATGATATATAAGTGCCCAATTTTTTTGGCTGATGAAAGTATTGATTTATTACAAAGTTTCCTCTACATTTATTTTAGTACTCAACATTCGTAGGCATAATAAGATTTCATATACTAGATACTGTTGTTTCCTATTAAAAATATATATCAAATTGAAAATATGCATATGGATATGAGAAAAGTTAAGGAGGAGGAGGAGGAGCAGAAGAAGAAGCAGAAGTGATTGAATTGCAAAAAGATTCAATCAAATAAAAACTGTAAGGATAATGTAAGGGTAAAAATTGTAAGGAAATACAACAAAAAGGATGTAAGGATAATGTAACAACACAACAATCCAATAAAAGAGATCTGAGAATAATGTTCAAACCTGTAATATTACACTTATTGTTGGAGATATGAAATATTAGAAAAGCTTGAATATAAAAACTTATTTGACAATTTTGCATATGATCAAAAAGCAGTTAGGATAATTTTTAAAAGAAAATATACTTTAACATACATCATTTAAATGTATTTTGTTTATTTCTTTTGGGAAGATAATAATATGTGATGTTTCCATAGTCATACTACGCACGGAAAATTTATTCTCAATCAAACACGTCATGCTCAATATCGTTCACATGCACTTGAGATGCGTATGGCCTTTTCTTTCCTGGGTAAAAGCTATTGGTTGACTTGTCTTGCAACAAGCCAAAGATAATTAAACTGGCTTCTCACTATTAATTATAAAAAAAAATGCAAAAACTTGGGATTGCATTTTTCATGGAAATAACGTCAGTACGTAGGTCTATACACCATTCAACAACTACAAACAGAAGATGACGCTTTCTTATAACAATTATTGTTATAAGAAAGCAGCTTGGTTTGACAGAACTATAACCCAAAACAAAAGCTAATTTTTGTTGAACCATCATCTAAGGTAACTATCTAATGAATAAGATCCTCAAGAAGGAAACAGTTAGAACTACATTTAAATAACTTAGATACCCAGCCAAAAAAACAACTACATTTAAATAACATATAGAACCACTCTATAATTACATCCTAATGAATTATATATATAGATATATATATATATATGGACTGATCATATATATTTAGCAAACCAAATTAAGAAGTTGATGCTGCCTCTTTCGCTGCCATAAATGGTTTTCAGACTCTATTCTCTCTCTCTCACTCTCTCATATTCTCCCCATGTGTATTGCTACTTCAATGGACATGACTAGAATGAAGTAACAATAGTATGAAAGGCAGCGAGGTGAGAGCTTGCTATATTTATATAGAATGGAGACTATACTAAATGAAATTAATTAGGTTAAGATTCTGTATTTGGCTCCTCTAAAACAGCATATCAACATTTAACATTTCACAACTGCAATATGTCTGAAGGGTAGTGCTGCGCATACTATCATACATAGAATGAGCAATTCATTGTCTGACATCTCATCTTAATTATGAAAATTAACCTAGACCCCACTTTAAATTAAAACCAAACAAGTATCCTTTGCAAGAAAAGGATAGAAAACTCTGTAAGCAACAATTTAGGGACATAAGCTAGCTATGGAGTGTCTGTCTCTGTTTCAGACTATATCCAGTGTAACCACATGAGTCTCTCCGCTCTCTATCACTTTTATGATATGGTAAATATGTAAAATAAAATAGATGTTTGGTTTCTAAAAGGAAAAAAAAGATCCCCTGCAAAAGCAATCTTTTTTCTTTCATGCCTAAAAGCATTCACATTGGAAAAAAGAGTAAAAACCGCATTTTACTTTTTTTGATATACATGTTCTTCTAGCCTTTTGTAGGCTATTCACAACCTAACTTCATATTGCATAATTAGAGGTGTAATTAGGGATTTCAAGAAAAAAACCACTCAATCAGAGGATACGCAGCAAATACAAACTATCACCCAACCATTATGAACATACTAAACCAATTTCTACACGTAGCCAAAATGTAGATAAACCACTAAAAAATGGTGAAAGAAAATTGCTGCTTTCAGATGCAAATATCTAGCAAAAGGTCTACAAACAAAAAGCTCCCATTTTTGTAAAGCAATGAGCTCGGATGAAGGGGGAGAGAGAGAGCAATGAGTAGAATCAATACCTGTGGTGCCGAAAGGTATACCCAAGTAACTAGTTCGACAATGTCAACTACCGATTCAAACATAAATCGGTGTCCCAAATCACTCCGACAGAAATCAGACACACACAGAGCGGGATGGGGAGGAAACAGGAATCGTAGCTGCCGCGGAAGGGAAATGAAGTGGTGCACGTTCTAGGGTCCCGTTGTCGTAGTCAACGATGGAGCTAGATTTCCAGCCATGTGTATTTCTGTTAATCGGTCACCTGGGCACTAAAGGTAGGAGAAATGGGCAAGAGGCTCGAAGTGGAGATGGGTACTCGCGCAGTAACAGAGTGATTTCGGGGGGAAAATAAAAAGTTCAGTGGGATTTGGCGCCCAGAGCCTATTGCAACGATATTACTCTGTTGCAACAAGTTTTTAATTATTGCAAGGCATGTTTTTGCTACTATAGATTATTATTTTGCTGCAAAAAGTTTAATGAAGCGCCCCACTTCATTAAACCGTATGTCAATGTGAAAAGTTTGCAAGGGAAAATATTTCGCTGCCAAAGTATATCTATTGCAGCGATTTTAATTGCAACAAAATAAAAAACGCTACAAAAGACCTAATTCCTTGTAGTGATTGTAGGGGAAACCTCAATGGTTATTCTCCTAACAATAAATGTAATGCTATGATCGTCCAAATTAATTTGTGCAATATTTAAGTAAAATTCCCTTACTATCACAACACACAGAGTACAAGAGAAATGTGTGAGGTTTTCCCAGTGTCTATCCATAAAAGTCATTTTAATTATGGGTGTAACCGGTCCGATTCGGTTCGATTTTAGACATATTTTATAAACGAATCCGTATGTACCGGTTTTGAAATTTGAAGAACCGATACTGTATCGGTTATATCCCTAAACCAGTACTTCTAGTTTTACTGGTTTCAGTCCAATTTTTTCGGTATATATATAATATAATATATTATAATTGTATTATAGACAATAATGATATATTATAATATATAATATAATGATATATTAGTGGGTTTGGGTTTGATATTAAATTGTTCGGGTCAAAATGGATCGACTTGTTCAGACACGATTTATAAACAGATCAATAGCTGATCAACTTGTTTAACACGAAATCAACCCGTTTTGACACGTTTAAAATTTATTTAAAAATTAAAATTTTATTCTTGTCTAGTTGTAATATTGACATTTCTTAGTATGTTTATTTTTTTATTATTGGGATTATAATTTTATATCTATACTCATATTTGTTATTATATGATTTGTAATATTGGTTTTATTATATGTTAAAACTTGAAACATATTGATATATATATTTTCAATATATTGTGGTTATTAATAAATATAAATTTTAACTTTTATATGAAATTATATTAATCAAGTTAAATGAGTTATGAGTTTTAGTTTAATCTATTTACATGAAACATACGGGCTTAAATGAGTAGTGTCATACTAATATATTTCTAATTATTTATTAAACTGGTAACAGGACACGACTCATTATTTAAATGGGTTAAATTTGAATTGACCTATATAATGGAGTATTTATAATTTGACACAATATGAATATGATTCAAGAACACGATTTGTCGGTTAATTTGACGTGAAAGTATATAATTTTAATTAACATAAAATATTAATATTTAATTTTTTAGAACGATGATAAATTTCACAATAAGTAATAAGCTGCTTACAAGAAAATAGAAAGAAATGATACTTAACGAGGGGGTTGTTTTGTTAAGTATCCGGATCTCACTGATTCTCACATGCGAGTCGTCTGGGAGAGTGGGAGTTTTGGGAACGCAGTTAGGGTTTAACGCGAGCCTTTTGGAGCGCCTTCTCTCCGCCAATTTTCCGGACCTACTGACAGAATAAAGACTCGCGCCCACATTGTCACTCGGATCACAGAGAGAGAGATCGAAAGAGATGGGGAAGAAGGCGAAGAGCTCCAGAAAGGGCAAGAAGGCATGGAGGGCAAACATAAGCACGGAAGATATCGAACACTTCTTCGAGAAGTCCACCAAAGACGCTCTCTCCGGTGGTTCTCTCTCCTCCGCCCCCTCCGACTCCCTCTTCGTTCTTGACAGATCCAGAGGTCCTTTCTCGTCTCTCGTCTCTCTTCTTTGTACCCGCCTCTCCACACCCTTCTTCAACTTCTCCATCTTAGCTTAGCTCTTTTACCTTTATCTACATGCGCTTACTTGTTGTCACTCCGATTCTGAAGGCTTCGAATGTTAGGTTTTTTCTTTTTTTAGGGTCGGTGCTTTATGATTTGTGCACTTCTTTATCCATGGACCATCAATTTTCAGTTTTCATCTTCTTGGATATCAATTGCAACGTGATTGATTTGGAATCTGCAATTCTTAAGGAACATCTAATATGAGTAAGGTTTTCAAATTGTTTATCCCGTTTGGTTTTTTGTTTTTTCCTTGGTGGGTGAGAAGGATTTGTAGCATCTTGATACGTCTCCAATAATCTGATGCTCATGTCTGCTACCTTCGAATTTGATGCCATTTTGGCTTTGATTTTGGGGCCTGGCTGCTACCGACGTCTCGTTGCACTTGCGGAAAATGAATTAGTCTGCCACTAATTCGTTTTTTGATAGGTAGTCGGCCACTAATTTTTCCCGGCTGATTAAATTTCTGGCAAAGTGAAAAGGTTTTGAAGAAAATTTCTGATGGTATCATGTGGTGTACATGGTCGGAGAAGAATGAGAGATGCCTTGAAGATAGGGAACGCACAATGGAGGAGCTTCAAAATTTATTTATGCGCACTTTAATGCTGTGGTTTTCAGCCATTGTACTTGATGGAAACAATGTCCAAGGTCTTTTTTTCCTTACCTAGAATGTAATTAGGTGTTTCTTTTGTATACTTCCTGTGTACACGAGCTACGCCTACTTCATTCGTATGAATAAAATTCTCTTATTACTTATCAAAAATTTTCTGATGGGGAGTAACTTATCAAAAAAAAAAATCTGATGGGAAGTAAATCACTTGGCTTCGTGGTGGTATAAGAATCGTGTTTAGTTGATGGAAAATGTGTATTTGTTTATTGAAACTATGAACTAATTCTGGCTAATGTGCATGGAAGCCTTTTCCTTTCAAAGAAAGTGATTAGAAGTTCTGTACCTTTTTTCTGATCAGATCTTTCTGTGAGGCGGAAGATTGAAAAACATAGGGAAAAAGTACTCCGCTGTGACAGCCTGCTAGAGAAGAACCCTTTTGTTCAGCCAGTTCCATCATCAACAGTGAAGAAAACAAAGAGAATGCATAAGGAGGTTTCAAAAGCAAATGATGCAACTGAAGATTGTCCCAAGGTCTACAATATACATAATCAGTAGAGAAGCTAATACGTTTGAGTTTTTGGAACTTGTTTTCTTATTGCTTTGTGTTTACCTTTTCTGTTGATGACATCTCTCAGGGTGATTATACCACAGCGTCTGGCATGGATGACATATGGGATGAGAAAGGTTTCTTCTACATTAAACTAATGCATTAATGCTTTCACTGGTTTGTTATCCTGATATTACATGCATCACAGAGGCGTTTTTGACACTCTTGCAGGTGAAGGCAACAGCGATGCCAAAAAGGTAAAATATTATGGTGTGTACTTGAATTCAAAATATTGATGAAAATGTTGTATGTCTTGTGTCCTCCCTTGTGTAATTAATTCTGATTCTGAGCTTTAGAGATTGATGCAAGGTGTATCCCTTTTTCCTTTGCAGCCATAAAATCTCAAGAGTCGATTCTCTTTATGATTTCTTACTGCTGAAGTGCATACTAAAGATGTTGCATTGATTGGTCTTTAATGGTCCTAGTTGATAATATGAGTGTTTACCCCTTATTCTTGTCAGAGATTGAAGCCTTCAATTATTCCAGCAGTAGAAGTTGAGCCTCCTGGTTGCTCATTCAATCCCTCAGTAGAAAGTCATCAGGTAATTTTGTGATACGTAATACATATTTTTCCTCTGCATGGGAGCTCTACGTTGCATGCATTTTGATATCTTCTTTTGGCAAGTCAGGAGGTGCTGGCTCATGCTGTTGCAGAGGAAATGCAGAAGGTCTATCAAAAAGAGTTGGGCCCTCAGCCAGTTCCATTAACTGTTCCTGGGGAAGTCATCAATGAAGAAGATGTTAGTCTCTTTTCCTTCATTTATTTATCTTCTACTAGGAATCCTCTTTTGCTTTAAGGGGTAGCAGCATTAGGGATTTTTGCACCCATCCCATGTACTTGGGCACTGTGGCTGTTGGTTTATGCACAATTTATCCTTGAAAAAAATTCTCTGCTAGAGATCCTTTTCATGAAATATGTAACATTGCTTTTGAATTGTCTAACTGAAGTGGGACCCTTCAATAACCAGCTATTTTTTAGATGTATTTTATTGAGGCAGATAAGGGAAGTGATGATGATGAGACGAATTTGGAAACTTTGGGGGTAAATGAGGAGTCTGCCCTGGATAAAAGGTTAGTTTGTTGTAGCAATCATCAATATTCATTTTTTTATTCTTAATTTATAATTTGGGCTCAAGGTTCTACTGGGGTGACTGCAAATTCATCAAGTTGAATAAAAATTTGTTCTTTAGTATCTTGATGGTGTCATTTTCATTATATATGTGGGCTTGTGCTGGTATGTTTCATAAAGTTCTTGTCACATCTATTGTTATCAGATTGAATTTCTGGCTTCTGTATCTGGTCATGCCCCTTATTATGATGTGAATATCATTAAAACTAAATATGAGTTCATAGTGCAGGTCAAGTAGAACAAAGAGGTTGACACGAGTTGAGTTGAATAGGAGAGCTAGACAAAAAGAAAAGCTGAAAAAGGAAGCAGAAGCTAGAAGGGTGGATGAAATATCTAAAGAAATTGACTGGTTAGATGATACTTTGAATCTGCAAACCAATACCTCCGTGCAGAGTATATTCTAACCATTGATTGGTCCTTCTGATGACAGTTTACCAGATATCATTCATGAAATAGCCAAGGAGGATGAGAAGAAGCAGAAAAGACACCTCCGGCGAGTTGTAGCCAAACAAGAAAGACTAAAGTCATGTCCACCACGCTTGGGGAGGCACAAGTATAATCTCTTTGTTTATGGTTTTATGATAAATGATAACTAACTATGGTCTTAGGTGCAACGATAGAGTTATAGAAGTGAAGGGAATGCTAATTACTTCTTTTTCCCTTGATAACTATCAGTCCCCTACTTTTTGTTTATAGGTGGAAACTTCACTTTAACTTCTAATATTTTGTGCGTATTGTCTTCTGCCCACTGCCGGTTCTTGTTTCAATCTCTACTGATGTCTAGGTGCCACATGTTATTGAAAATTGAAGGCATCTAATTCATAAAGATACACTCAAACTTGAATAGTGTGGTCAAATTTTTATTTCAGCAGCAATAACTGGTTAATCTTCATTTCAGATATGAGCCCGCCCCAGTTCAAGTGCTACTATCTGAAGAAATAACTGGATCACTCCGCAAGTTGAAGGTTTAATGAAAAATTTCCCTTTATTTCCAAAACTTTCCTTGTTATTGTTGAACTTGCAATTGTTATGGTATTGATGGATGCTAGAGAGCATTCCTGATCCCTATTTTGTATTTAGGGTTGTTGCACCCTTGTGAAGGACCGGTATAAGAGCCTAGAGAAAAGAGGATTGGTTATCCCAACAGTCAAAAGCAGGTGATCAGTTAATCATATGTTTTCATTCTCTATCGTTCACAATTAACTTCATTGACAGTTTATCCCCTGAACAAGTGTTGTTATATTGCTATTGTTAGAACGATT
The DNA here is from genome assembly GCA_011037825.1 of Carya cathayensis. Taxonomy (NCBI): domain Eukaryota; kingdom Viridiplantae; phylum Streptophyta; class Magnoliopsida; order Fagales; family Juglandaceae; genus Carya; species Carya cathayensis. The sequence continues at coordinate 334,610 of QGSO01000586.1, forward strand.
GGATGCACGTTCGTGATGAAGCTTTGACTATTTTTCCTTTATAAATGAATGTTGCTTACATCTCGTTTTTACTTTGTATCAAATTGTCATGGCTCATGGATGTGGACTTGAACAGGAAGTAGAGTGGTTTGACGTTGAACGGACAGTTTTCCCGGGAAGGGTTATCTTAATTAACAAAGTGATTCACGGCGGACACTGGTGGACTCAGCTACACGATGAAGAAATTTGTTGTTTCCGGTGTTTACTAACTTATACATCTTCGTTGTTTTGTGGTTTGTTCTTTTTTACTGGTAAAATATTTCCAGTTCTTTTCAGTTTTCGGTAGTTACTATTTTAATGGAAAACATTTATTCCCATACATTTAAGCCTGCATTTCTATAAAGCAAGCACCGAGGGTTTTACAAAGATTCGTAAGGGCAGAGAAAGGAGGGGGGCGTCTGGGATTCTTGGAAAGTACAACTCTTGCGTTTTTATTTTTTTATTTGGAAAATTGACATTTGAAGATGACGTGTGAGGGATTTATTGTAGAGAAGAGAGAGTGCACTTGTTCGTATCGGTCGTGAAGACATTAGGACTTGTGTTTTACGAGATCACAAGAGCACACATGAAGGCCATTAGATAGTAGGCACTTCTAACTGTGAAAAGGCCATTAAAAGATGTCATCCAAAGTCTTTTATCTTCACTGTTGATTACACTGAGAGGCTGTGGACAGACTAACTAAACTTCACCAGCAGTAAAAACATATTGCACAATTGACATATTCCTCCACCCTGTATTCTGATCAATTAGGTCTGCCACATAAGAGTTTTTGGATAAGCCCAATTTGGAGAGTATATGAAACCAGAGGTACAATCCTGAACCCATCTGTCCTTCCAAGCTTTCACTTGTTTACCATTTCCAATTCTCCAAGAGAGACCCTCCTCACGTAATCATAGGGCAGAGTGAAGGCTTCTCCAATCATAGGAAGGGCTTGACTGATCCCCATCATAGAAAGGCTTCTCCAATCGCGCATTCAGCAATTGATCCCAATCGAGCATTCAGTAATTGGTCATGAGGATAGTTTTTAGCCTTGAATATTTGCCCTACAGTAGAATCAAGTTGTTGCAGTAACCTACATTGCTTAGCTAAAAGAGCTTTATTAAAGCGCTCAATGTCCTAAAAACCAAGTCCACCTGACCACTTTGACTTCCCCATATGATCCCAACTAATCTAGTGCACCCCATTATTTTTCTTCTAAGAACTCCACCAGAACTTTTTGATAAGCTTGTTGATTCACTTGGACATGAACTTTGGATAAAGAAAAATGCCTATACTATAAGCTGGTATAAGCCTGCAGATCAGCTTTGATCAACATCTCTTTACTAACTTGTGATAAAAATCTGGTACTCCAATTATGAATTATGTCCCACACTCGACTTTTGATACTTTGAAAAGACTGTATCCTAGACTTTCCAATGAGAGGAGGTAGTCCGATATATTTATCAAAACTCTTAGTAATTGTTATACTTGTACTAGCAAGCAAAATATCTTTAATACCTGTCCTTGTGTTACGCTGAAAAATACAGAAGATTTATCTATATTCAACTTCTGACCCAAGGCCTGTTCAAAAATATAAAGCAAGTAATGAATCCTTGGCCATTCTATAGAATCTGCTATATAGAATAGAAGGCTAGCATTTGCAGAGAAGAGTAATTCATTGTGATGATGCCATTGGCTATAGGTAATCCGGGAATGATGGGCACTAAGGGGACCAAGTCCAAGCGCCCCCTCTATTGTTTACATTAAAAACTTTCTTAAAACCCTAGTTAATAAAGCATAAGGTATATGTAGGTCAATCATCCTCAAGTCTAATTATTCTAGACTAATTTTTATGACTAATAAAATAAGCATTTTTAATGAATTAAATAAATTCAAAGCCTTCAACCAAATAACATAACAATTGGCCAAGGGGTATTTTGGGAAAAATGGGCCTTATGGCCTAGGGTTTTGGGAGGATTGGATATTTAAGTTACTGTAACCGCACTTTTAAATAAGTTTATGAAATTTGATAAATATTTTTCATTGTGAGTTAAGTTTATCTCCTCTTGTTCTTAAATGAACTTTTGAACATCAAAAGCAAATAAAAAAATAAGGCCTTGATGTTCTGCCTTTGACAATAGGCAATTTATGGCTTTCACTCAAATAAAGATAGAGAGGTAAGATGACAATGACTCACCTTGTTTTAGACCCCTTGTGAGAGCAACCTAACCATAAGGCTTACCATTTATGAGAAGGAAAGTGATAGGGATACAAAGTGATCCACAAAAGGAACCCATGCATTTATGTAGCATAATGCCAAGTCAGTTATTATTATTATTATTTTTTTCTTTTGAACTCTTGGTAGAGTCCTTCCGCTCTCTCTCGCTCTCTCTCTCTCTCTCTCTCTCTCTCATGAACAACAATCCTGTTGCCCACAACTCGTCGTTGATAGTTGTCATCGATGACGGAACTCTCTCTCTCTCTCCCATTTCCCTTCTCAGCCCTCACTGATAGTAGTTCTCCATTGTAGCAGTTCTCCAAACCGACCGTGATGCTCGATAATGTACCTGAGAATATGTTATTCTGTAAGAGAATAACACTTAGATGGGTAAGGTTGTTAATTGAGAATGAGATTGGACCTGTGATGAGAGATCAAGGCAAGTCAATCAAGTTAAGCGAGTCAAGCTGAGTGGGAACTCGCTGGATAGCTTGTTGTTTTGGAGGTAAAGGTTGCGAAGGAGGGTGAGATTGGAGAAATAGAAGGGATCTTATCGACGAGGCCATTCGAGCATCGAGTCTTTGTTGTTTTGGTTGATGAAAGCAAGGAGGGCTTGCCTATCCTGGGTCGACTCCGATTTGACTGTTCCACCGAATAGCATAAGTGAAATGAACCACAATACCAAAGATCCTGACCTAGAATCAAAAACCACATCCATTGGGCAATTCCTAAACAAAAAAACAAACAATGAAAACAAATGGGATTAAGATTTTGTTTCAATTCTTTACTTTCCCGTGCTGGTTTTGAATGGAGGTTTGTATTGGAGATTTCAAACAAACTCAAAAGCGGTTTTCATATGAAAAGCCATGTGAGAGAGACAAAGAGTAGTGCAGCTCTGCTAAGTTTCTGAATGAGATGGGAAAGGGAGGAGAGAAAGGGGAATGACAGTATAGCCCTACTAAGTTGCTGAAGGCAAAAATAAAAAAAAACGAGTCAGTGTGTGGGATCCTGGATCCCTGTTGTCCATAGCAGTGCTCTTATGAGAATAGAATACCTGACATATGTAACTCTTATACATTTCAATTTTGGCTATTTTATTACTTCTATATTAATGTGGATTTCAGTTTATATATGATATTGATGTTTAATTTTCGTCCTAAACAATCTATTGCTAAAGTTCTTGAAGGAAATCGAGACATGTGTATTCCCATAATTATGGGACGCTATTCTTGAACATTCACTGTCAATAAAAAAAATAATAAGATAAAATACAAACAAAAAGTAATTTTTTCTTTCTCAAAAAACCATAACATGACATGGATAGGATCTTAACCGAACAAAAGACATGTAACGTTTGTACTATCTTTAACGTAAAATAATAAGAACCATTTACCTACAAATTATATTATAAACCGAAATTACTTGCTTGTTTCGACAGAGAGGCGTCGTCCACGTGTATATGGTCTGTCGAGCAAGAGAATCTTTTGTTGCACGACCCATTTCTCTTTTCTAAGAATTCTCAAATACGGACTGAAAATCACAAAACATGACCTGTCGTTTCAGCCAATATGAAACTGTCGTTCGAACAAATCCTAGAAACGAAAAATAAACGGCAAGCTGTAGATCTGCCCACTGTCGCATAGTGTAAGGAGAAGCTCACAAAGCCCATTGTTCCAAGCCCATACACCAGTCGCTAAAGGAGAAGCCCTAAAAGCCCATTTTTCCAAGCCCATCGCCATCTGCTTAGGTTGCTTGATGACCTGCCGCTCCTGCTTTTTCGATTCCCGAAAGACCAAACGCTACTCCGCGACCGGAAATTGGAAAAGCTGATCTTTTGGGAGAAGATCTCACTTCGCATCATGCGCACTTTCGCAACTCAGCTCGCTTCTGTAAACTGCCTCTTTTCCGTCTTTATCCTCTTTCTACTCTCCTTTTTAAAGTCTCTTTATGCATTTACATTTCTAATATACATTTAGAATTCATTCCTACTGGATTTTTCGTTTTTTCTGTTCATTTCGTGTAGCTTGGATTTATCGAATTCCTTATGCTTACATGCTAATATTGCGTGTGTGGTTTTTTTGCGCAGTATTTATGTAAAACTAAACCTGGATGGAACGTGCAATCTCGCAATTTCTCGTCATTCAATGGAAAAGGTCCCTTCCTTCTCTTTGTCCAATCGACCATTTCTCTGATTATGGTAATACCCATAATTTTTCATTCTGAGGATTCTCGATAGATTGGAATTCATATAGATAAGTTTAGTAAAGAAGCCTACTACTTGGTACTTGAGACCCAGACAATTTTTTTGACAATTTCTTGAAGCCACCTTTTAGAAAGTAATTTGATTAAAAAAAAACTTATAAAAAAGTATTTTGACATTAGATAGTGCAGAAAGAGATACTAGTTTTTGGATTGCCCTATAGTACTTATTTACTCGTCAACTGCACTCTGTTCATCATTGTTAAAAAAAAAAAAAAAAAAAGAGCTCATCTGGTCATTGGGATCTTCTAGTTGCAGATGAGCTCTTCATTGAGCAGGATGCTGAAAGAAAGATAGGGTGGTTATTGAAGCTAATCTTTGCCGGGACTGCATCCGCTGTTGCTTACCAGTTCTTTCCCTACCTGGGTCTGTGAATGAGTTTGCTAAAAGATATTGAAAAAGCTTATATTGAAAAAATTACTGCCGTTTTGCAGTTCTTGCCTGACAAGATTATGTCAATTCACATTTCAGGAGATAATTTGATGCAACAGTCTGTGTCACTTTTGCATGTCAAGGATCCACTGTTTAAGAGAATGGGAGCATCTAGATTAGCTCGGTTTGCAATAGATGGTAACTTTGATATCAACATTATTTAAAGGATTCTTAGGAAACTTTACCCGTCATTCAGCTATTTCCAAAGTTCTTGACTTCTTTTAAGCAGTAATGTGTTGGTGTTACTGCTACATCTCATAAGTTATGCTCTTATTCGTCATGAATCTTTTTTTGTTTTTTTTTGGTTCTTTTGCTAGAGAAGGTTTGTGATCGAGTTTTCAAAAGAAGAGCATGATGCTGATAAAAGTGCAGTCTTGTCTTGATCCAAAGACTAGAAACTTAGATTTGTTGGTTCCAAGGTGTAATTGTCCAGTTTGCCCATTTTTTCGTACCCTGAACTTAAAAAGTAAAACAATCACTGCTCTTGTATTAGTTGAGCTACAATTATTTGAAATGATCGGTAAATTACAACTGTCTTCTGGGCATCAAAATTACAATGATGTTTTTTTATTCACTATTAACCACTATTTACAGTGGTTACTGGTGAATTCCATCATTCTGTTCAACAAACTGCCTCGTGGTTGAGCCACATGGTGTTTTAATCAATTATTTATTTTCTTCACAATAGTCCCAAACTCTGGTTTTCATATTCTTTGTTTAATGATTTCATCTAGGATTTCAATCTTATCCTATGACAGCGGCACATAAAACTTATGGCTAGAGGGTGTCATCTGATAAATTTTTACTGCCTTTTGTCTCATATATAACCATGTTTTTCTTTCAAATTCTAGATGAAAGGAGAATGAAAATAGTAGAGCTGGGTGGGGCTCAAGAGCTCTTAAATATGTTGGGCGCCGCTAAAGATGACCGCACACGGAAGGAAGCTTTGAAGGCCCTTGCTGCACTCTCACACTCAGGTCATGCTTTATGCTAGCAATGAATGCTTTACATACCTATGGGTACAAAAACCACCTATGGGTATATTTGTTCTTCCTTACCATGTGAAACTTTGTTTCCTAATGTTTGTATTGTCATACAGGGGAGATGTTGTTCATGGTGATAAATTGTGTGTGTGTGTGCGCGCGCGCGTGTACACTTGAAACTGGAATCTATAAGAACATTTCCAATTTGTTGTAAGGCCATAAGGGGCTTACAACATTTGGCTTACTGAAATTCAGGCTTTTCTTTCCAATGTGGAATGGGAGTGACCATTCGAATTAGGAAATAGATGTTTATGCCCCCAATGCGGAATGCCAATCCTCATACCTGTTGGAAGAAAAATCCTTAGTACCACTACTTTGCCTCCGACATTGGAGGAACAAAATTCCTTGGAGTCAGCTTTAAAAGGGTGAATGGAATTAAATTTCCTGTTCCTTAACCTCCTATCTCAAGTCTGTTTTTTATTCTCATTTTCTTCCATCCATACTAACAAACATGCCGAGCTTTAAAACACTAGATGCATGAGCAAAATACCTGTGCATTCACATTTTGTTTCGAAATCGAAATCATTGTGCTTATGAGAAACAGGTGCTCATTAGAAAGGCTACGAACCTTACAACGGGCTATAGCTTTGTTGGAATTGATTCTGATCGAGGTAGTGTATGGGATGCATCTAAATCTGCGTATGGAATCACAATCTGCAGGCATGAACGATACAAGAGTTAGCACTTGAATGCCGACTTGCTGCTTCGCACACAGTCAAGTCGGTCATCAGTTCGAAGGGGGTTTGGGGGGAGGTCCCCCCTGAAATGAGTGTGTAATATTCACTAATATTGGTAACAGTGTATAGGAAAGAAGTTGAATTTTGGGAAAATCCGATGTGTAATGCAAATATCAAGTAAGGGTGAGATGCTTTAAATATAGAAGGTTCAAACGGGTGGTGCTTTCTGTAAGGGTAAACTGTGGTCTACGACAATTTGGAGTATTTGTTATCAAGATTGGCTCTGGGATTCCCCTTACTGTCTGTCATATTTCTTTTTTTTTTTTGTGTGTGTGTATTTTGTGTAGGATATACTAAAATTCATATCTTTATCTCTTTTAACCGAGAAAAACGATTATTTTCTTTTTCCTCTCAGGTTGCTCAATTTACTTTCTAATTTTTCAGATGAAGCTGTTAAAGCTTTGCACTGTGCTGGAGCAGTCTCGATTATTAGGTGTACCCCTGATTCCTTGGAGGATGCAGAAGTTGAGAAACACAAGTCGAGCATGCTAAAGAGATTCCGAGATCTGAGATATGATGTTTCATCTTAAGATGTAGTTAGAATACCAGCCTTTGCCTTAAAAAAAAAAAAAAAAAAAAGAATGTTTACATGTTAAGGGATCACTCTTTTCTTTTTTCTTTTGGTAGAGATGGGAAGAATGGTTTTTTTCTCTGGAATATTCATTCCTTCTATAGGCTGATAGTTTAAGAGAGAGAAACCAATTTGTACTATTAATTTTACTTTAAAATATGCAAATACTCCTGAAGGAAACACTTTTGGAGAAACCAGCAATGAGTAGTAACCGTCTTGCAATGACAGCTCCGGAAAGCGGAGTTGGAGCATGGAAGCTGACTTGTAAGAATATTATAACATGTAAGAATTAGGTGTGTACACCACAGCACCGATTTGGACATTACGTAGAGGAGAGAGCTCAGAGCGAAAGGACTTCTCATAGAAAACTAATCTGTCCAATAGTTGTTCAGAATTATGTAAGCACAATATAAAAGTAAAAATCTACTGTCAAACTTCGTGTGCGGGTAAAACTAGACCTGCATATAAACTATGCCACCCAAATTTGTCTATTTGGTGCGTCTTTAGTGCAAACTGTATTTTACTTCTTCTTTTTTATTTCAAACATTTTTTAAATATTTAAAAAGAATATATATCAATGCACTAATAATTACTTTTTTAATTAATTAAATAAATAAAATATTAAAAATTAAAATAAAATACATAAACGATCAAAATCAAGCATAGGATTATTTTCTAAAATATGTATGCTGAAGTATTGACGAGCTCCTTGCGAGCGTTAGCCGGACTTGTGGCCTTTCCCTCTACTTTTCTGCCTCTCCTTTTCACGTTTGCTAGGTTGAGATAGGCCCGTCAGTCATTTATATCTGTTTGCTTATTGAGCTATGAAAGCGAACTCAGGTTTTCGGTATCCAGAGCCCGGCCCAGTTTGAGGTTCTTTCTTCTTTTTTCCCCCCTATTTAACGACAGCAGCAGTTCTTGGAGCAATCAGACCTGACCTTTGACAACAACATTTTTACCATTGCTAAATATTCTACCCTTATGACCTTTTCTCTGCAACTCAGAAGAAAAATCTCAGAATAATCAATCAATTCTAAATGGGGGATCAGATAGCGAGAGCAGAGGAGTTCGAGAAGAAAGCAGAGAAAAAGCTCAACGGCTGGGGATTGTTCGGCTCCAAATATGAAGACGCAGCCGATCTCTTCGATAAAGCTGCCAATTCCTTCAAGCTCGCCAAATCCTGTATTGTTTTACTTCTAAATCTCTTAAATTGTTGTTTCTAATTTGTGCTTGTTTTCCCAGAGATAATCGGGGAAGAAAAGGAATAATGGGAAGTTTTGATCTTTGTGACAAATTGGTCGTATCTCAAGTTAACATTCTATTCTCCGTTAACCCCTTAAATTTAAAGTTGGCGACTGGAATAAAAGCAACTTTGGATATCCTATAGAATTTCCTTTTCCCTTTTAAAATAGCAGGTGGGCGAGTGTTTCTTGTTTTGCTCTGATTGGAAATGACGGGGTGTTAAGTTTGATATGATGTGTGTTTGGTTTTGTGAGTATTTGGTGGGAAACTTGGATTTTGATTTGGAATTGCGGATTCTTGATGGTTGGATTAGGATGGATCGGTATGACTTTCAAATGATCTGACTGTTGCATGAATTGGGTGTTAGATGTAAAATATGACGGATTTGAGTTTATGAAATGGAATTTTTTGTGAAGAATTTAGCAAATGTGATAAAAGAAAATCACATTTTCCTAGTTTTATGAATATCCGACGAACTTGGAGGAAATAAAAATTATTAATGCATGTGGGTGTACTCACAAAAAAATGAAACATCATGTGGGTTTAATCCCAGAAATGGTTCTTAAATCATTTTTCATATGAGAAATTCTATTTTTCAGCGTTATACTTGTGACCTTTCACAGATGATATCAGTGACCAAAAAGATGTTTGCTTTACTGTGTCGTTGAGAAGGATCTAAGATTGATATGGATATGTTGAGGTCATGGGAATCAAAGAATGAACTTGTTCTCTATACTTTATTTTTTCATCATTGCATCCCATATCAGGAGTTGATTATCTCTATGAATTTGGTTTTGTCAGGGGATAAGGCTGGATCAACATATGTAAAGTTGGCAAATTGTCATTTGAAGGTAGTTGGTTTGTATTTTTCGGATCCAGCAGTTTTTTTTTATCTTTAGTTGATATGTGACAAGCTATTTCCGTGCTCTTGTATTTGTAGTTGGAAAGTAAACATGAAGCTGCCCAAGCTTATGTTGATTCTGCTCATTGCTATAAGAAGTCATCTGTAAATGGTATGTATGGTGCTGGCTTACATACATGATGTCACCTATAAACATGTCGCCATGAATACATCTAGCCCTCCTTTGCTTGGTGTCCACTCTTATTTAACTTGAATTCCCTGACATGGTCATATTCCATTCCTTTAGTAACAACACACCCTTCAGTCGAGGGTCAATGTTATAGTGAATGAATCCGTATGCATTTTTTATACAGGTGCTTCGAATTTTAAGTATTTGTTTATAAAACATCCTAAGAAACTGGAGTCGTTTCCCCACCGCGTGTTTACCACACATTGTTGCCTTTCTACTGTGCACAGGCCTTGTTTGGGTTGACACTAATTTATTTCTCTTTTAATTGAGTGGGGTAAAACATAATCGTAGCTAAAATTCTTTTCTTTATGCAGAGGCCATATCTTGCTTAGAGCAGGCAGTAAATCTGTTTTGTGAAATTGGAAGGCTCAGCATGGCTGCGAGATACTTAAAGGTAAATCTGTTTTCCTACGTAGTATGTTAGTTTGAAATCTCCTATTTTGGGTTGTATTGCTATGCAGTTCCCTTTTAACATCTATCACCTGTTTATATAATCTCAAGCCTTCTGCAAATCGAGAAAATGATTCTAAATTGTTCTTGGTGATTCTGTCATAATAAAGATGAATGACATTTTTTGAGTTTGGACTATCTTTTCTCTGCACAGGAAATTGCTGAATTATATGAGTCTGAACAGAACATTGAGCAGTCTATTGTTTACTTTGAGAAGTCAGCTGACTTCTTCCAAAATGAAGAAGTTACAACTTCTGCCAATCAGTGCAAGCAGAAAGTAGCACAATTTGCTGCTCAACTAGAACAGTAAGCCTAACTCTCTTCAGAATATTTACTCTGGTGACAGCATATGCATCTGGTTATTGTAATATGCTTTTCCAAGGGAGTGTTCTTGCATGCTTTATATATATATATATATATATATATATATATATATATATATATATATATCTCATCCTCCGTGATTGTGTGCATATAATTTTGTTTCAGCAAGTTTTTGGTGTCAAAAAAGTAACAGTAACAGATGGGTTATCTCGACATGATCCTGAGACTTTTCACAGCCCAATGCACTAGAATTCTGCTCTTATTTTAGAGTATTAGGATAGGCATATGAGATTTATGGGATACATATAATTTAATTCCAGGAAAATTTACTGTATTTTATGCTTCATTGTGTGCTAGGGTAACTTAACTCGAGATCTGTTAGATGTCAATTCAATATTGGCGATCATGGTTTTATCACTATTGCTGCTACCACCTTTGTATTTTTTATTTTTATTTTTTAATTTTCTACTTATCAATTGTTTTTTGAATTTTCTTGTAATGCTGTAGTAGGAAAATGCTAAGTGGCCATGAAAGCCGGAATTTCTATTCTGTAATCCTTTTGCTTATTACAGAAAGGGTATTATCATTTATGGAGATTTAAATAATCTGGTTGTAATATGTCTCCAGATACCAGAAGTCAATCGTGATTTATGAGGAGATAGCACGACAGTCACTCAATAACAATTTGCTCAAGTATGGAGTTAAAGGGCATCTTCTTAATGTGGGCATTTGCCAACTCTGCAAAGGCGATGTTGTAGCCATTACCAATGCATTAGAGCGATATCAGGTCTGAATTTTTCCTTGGTTCAGCATCTCAACATTATACTTATTGGGTCAGCTAATAATACAAATGCCACCTTCTCTTTTTGCAGGAACTGGATCCAACTTTTTCTGGAACACGTGAATATAGATTCTTAGCGGTGTGTTACAAACTTTATAATTTATATTGCAATGGGAAAATCATACCTTACCCCTCAAACTACCACTCCTTTAGCTATACGATGACGAAACTACCAAAGCTGTCATTTGAACCTTATAAAGCATTACTTACAGTTTACCCTTATTAAGATCTGACTGTTAAAATGAATGGCGTATATGCTTTGACACGATTGTGACAGTTGAATTTTAAAAGGGAACAAACTGCAAAAGAAATTATGGTTAGGGAGGTATATAATAATTTTCATCATTTGGTGGTCATATAGCAAAATAAGTGATATTATGATGGTAAAGTGTAGTTTTCTAATAGCTTTGTATTATATTCTTCAGGAGCTTTTGTTTTGGGTTGACTGAACAATTTTTGAAATTTCAATGACATCTTTATTTTTCTTGAGATAATAGAATCTTGATGGAGTTCGTGTCTTTGTGCTAGGATATTGCTGCTGCAATTGACGAGGAAGATGTTGTGAAGTTTACTGATGTTGTCAAAGAATTCGATAGCATGACTCCGCTGGTACGACTCTCTCCAGCATTAAAACTATGATTATATCTGAAACGTTTTAAAAGTTTGAATGCTTGTTGGGTTCTGAAAGTTTTCAATTGATTTGTTCAGGGTTGATCTGGAATAACATTTAAAAACAGGATAGAATTTTTGTTGTAAGGTATCCCAAGGGCGTGGAATGGATAAAACACACCTCCAGTTCGAATTATTATATCCTTTACTTTTGGCGTCTCCAAAATAAAAAAACGAACTGTTGAACGTGATGTATTAGAAGGGATTAGCTTGACCAATATTTACCTCACCTCTTCAACCTCATTTTGCCTCTCTGGATTTCTAATTCGTTTATCAATTTTTTTCCTCCTTTTTTCCCATTAAAGAATTGTGCATAAACTGCTATGTAGGATTCCTGGAAGACAACCCTTCTATTGAGGGTGAAGGAAAAGCTGAAGGCAAAAGAACTGGAGGAAGACGATCTTACCTGAGATTTTATATCCATTGGTTGGTGTTTTGCTTTTGTTAATGATGATTTCATTGTATTATGTGATCGTGTCTGGTTACTCTTACTTTACAATGTACTTTTAATCCGATTGGTTATGCTTAAGTTTGTGTCCCGAGTTTGTAATTCGAGTAGTCCTAGTTTCTCTATTGCTGGTTTTTATGTTAACACGTGTTGGAAAGGAATGTGAACTGAAAATGGAGGATGCAGCTGAATTATTAGATCAAGGGTCCATGATCACATAATAGGCTGTTGGACAACCACGATCTGTTTTAGCTTCTAGCCAGTTTTGGCTAACCACCGCCACAACCTACTCTCTTTTTCACCATCCTCCTTTCTTCTTCTTCTTTTGCCCATTTGATGTTTGACCTCGACTCGCATGCTCGGCTGAATCAAATCGTTCTCTTGTAAGCACCATTTTGTGATGACTGGTTTGTATCGACTTTAGGCATAAGACGACGACTCCAGTTTCCTTCCGAAATCTAACTAAACCATCAATTGAAAACATTTCCGATTTCAGCTTTCATTTTTATATTTTACTCTCGACGGTGCACGCCAGCGATGCATGTACACGTTTAGAACCAGAGACGAAAAAAAATACCAAAAAACTGTTGGTGGCTGTCCCCAGTAGAAGTTTGTATAGAATAATTTATCTAAGAGCGATCCAGTCAAAGTTTTAACATAATTTCATATTCCATAAGATGGAGAATTTAGGTGTGATTGGAAACATAACTAGTTTTAGACTTTTCAAATTATTTCATTACTATTTATAAATAAGTTATTATTATTTTAAAATATTTTATTATTATTATAATATAATATAATATATTCTTAGCATCTAAACGAACCTTACCCTCTTGAGCTTAACTTATAAAATCAAGATGGTGAAAAAAATTCATTTTACAAATGTTATCTCCACCGATCTTATCGCATCACAAAACCAAAAATAACATTAATATTATAATTAATATATTCCTTAAAAAACCTCTCATCTCTTAAACCCAGTTTATATGTTGAGAAGATATAGAAAACCTCATTTAATCATATCTTAACATCTAAATACCCCTTAAACACGCTTTTTAATTTCAAATTTTAACTTTTTCATCTAATTATTATCTAATCGTTTTAATTTTTCTAAACTTCTAAACAAAACACAAAAAAATAGTTTAACCTCTTTAAATCATAAACAAAAATTATATTAAAAAATTAATATTTTAGCTTTTTAAGGTTTTTATTTAACTTTTTCTCTTGAAAAACAGATAATAACTATTTATACTATTTATAATAACTATTTATACTGGAACAAATGGTTATCTTGATTTATCTCATTCCTTAAAATCCTATAAAATATCTTAACTTAAATAATTTCACTATTATTTATATATTTCTCATATCATTTTATCTCATCTTATATTATTTCAACATTCAAATGAGATCTTAATGTTAGAAAAATATACCCATTATAATTTTTGATATAATGATAAGAAAAATAATATTTATAGTTATAAAGTGTTAAAAGCCGCATACTTTATTTATGCTCATTGTTTGTTGTTGAAATATTAAAAAAAATTAATTATTTTTATGATAACTCTATACTCTAATGATTTTTTAAAAAAATAATAATATAATTGTTGAACTATTATCAGCACGTGGAACCCAATTGAGAAGAGAACGAAGCACCCAACTGATCACTATTTCTGATCTTTTCGGGTGGTGCTACTCCTGCTGGAAACTCTCGTTGGGCCCTCGCTAGAATAATTTTAAATGTTTATATATATATGTTTTATATTTTTTAAATTTATGTATAAAAAAATTTATAATATTATTAAAAAAATATTTTTTTAATAAAAAATAAATAGAAGAATTAAAAACGTGGAACACAATTGAGAAGAGAACGAGGCACCCAACTGATTTATTTTTTTGATCTTTTCGGGTGGTGCTACACTGCTACTCCACCTGGAAACTCTCATTGGTTGGGCTCTCGATAGTATAATTTTAAATGTTTATATATTTATATATATATATTTAATTTTTTTTAAAATTTATAATATTATAAAAAATATTTTTTTAATAAAAATAAATAAATAAATAAATAACTTCCAAACCTAACGGTGGGACCAACATCATTCTTTTCTTATCGACGTAATTAAACAGAAGAGGTTTTTAACCATAGGGCTGCGGCTGTGGGCCTGTGGCTGACGCTGACGTAAACAGAAGAGGTCCTTTCTTTACCATCTTAACAGCCAATACGACTTTGGTTAGTTAGTGGATCTCTCTTGCTTACTGTTAGCATATTTTAGATTTTTTTTTTTTTTTTTTATATTTTTAAATATATTTAAATATTTTAAAAAATAAAAAAAATACGTTAATACATTAAAAATTAATTTTAAATGAATGGTCAACGGTAGCGATAACAATGGGCAGTATAATAGAGTTTCTCGTAGGTTCTCCCGGACCCTTCATGGTATCTAATTAGTTCATCCTTTTAGCGACGAATGCAGGCTTGGCAAATTCTATTTTGGCAGAGCCAAAACAAGCAACAACAGCGAGAATAATTTTCACCATGTATGCTTATTTGTGAGTCCCGGATCAGAGTCTCAGAGAGAAAACTCGTTTCAATGAAAGCTTCTTCAAGTATCATAAATTTCCCTATTATTATTCCGCACACCGCAGGTATGTGTCAGCTTCGACTTGCCTTTGTAAGCGAGCTTTTAAATCTTCCCGTATTACTTTAATTTTTTTCGTTTACTTTCCTTCTTTGGGTATAAATTAGTGAGCTACTTTGGTCGAACTATGCCATATAAATTTCTGGGTTCTTTTTTATTTATTTATTTTTATTTTTATTTTTATTATTATCTTTTCCGTTGTTCTTGTGAAAACCCAGGATGAATAGATTGTTCTTTTTGGATCGGTTTCTGGGTTTTGAAGAATGAGACAATTGCTTGTATCTACAAACACTGGACTTTTATCAGCAATAAGAGCTGAGCAAGTGATGTTCTTTTATATCGAATTTTCAGTTTGAGTCTATATAATTTTCAGCCGCATCTGGTTTTGTAAGTCAAATTTCAGTCTTGGTTTATGATTATCTTTCCTTGCCCACCGCGGGCCCCCCCTCCCCCCCCTTCTCTTCCTAAAACAAGATTTCTTTATATGTGAGGACTAATTCTTAAAATGTATTATTTGCGATTCAAAACTCAGGAGGACAAATCGAAAGTCAACACATAGATCTACATCCAGTGCCCTCTTGTCCTTAATGCTACTGTGAGGGGTCAACTTGGCTGATTGGTGTTTTAATTGAGAATGGTTTCAACTGATAATGGCAATCAGAAAGAAGAAATTGAGGAATCTAGCGGTGCTAAATTCAAGGGTGAAATTCCTCTTCACGTATCAGGGTCTCAGAGGATACTACTAGCTGATGAGAACCCTAAAAGAAGGTTTTCTGATACATTTACTGCTCCTCTTAGTAGGATAAGGCTCCTAAAATTTGGATCTGCATCTGCCAGATTTAAGCAGATAGCTTATGAGAGAGATGAGATTTCACGGTCTGTGGCTTCTTCAAGTGGTCACCGTTTGCGAGAACGAATCACTGAGGTGTTTGATCGGAAAATTGATTGGTATTCACTCTTGAAAATGAGCAAAGAATGGATTAGAAACCCAATGAACATGGCGTTGTTTGTGTGGATCACCTGTGTTGCTGTTTCAGGTGCAATTCTATTCCTCGTTATGACTGGAATGTTAAACAGCGTGCTACCCAAGAAGCCTCAGAGGAATGCTTGGTTTGAAGTAAACAATCAAATTCTTAATGCTCTATTTACTCTTATGTGTTTGTACCAGCATCCAAAACGGTTCTACCACCTTGTACTTCTATGCAGATGGAAACCAGAAGACATTTCTAAACTAAGAAAGGCCTACTGCAAGCATGGGACCTACAAGCCCCATGAATGGGCACACATGTTGGTGGTTATTGTTCTGCTCCATGTAAATTGTTTTGCTCAATACGCACTTTGTGGCCTAAACTTAGGGTACAAGAGATCTCAACGACCCGCTATAGGAGTTGGAGTATGCGTATCTCTTGCAATTGCTGCACCTGCAATTGCAGGCTTGTACACTATCATGAGTCCCCTTGGAAGGGATTATGATTCTGAAATGGATGAGGAAGCACAGGTTCAGATTACCACTGGTGATAGGAGAGATCAGATGAGAGTGAAATCTTTAGAGAAGAGATATTCTTTTGCAGCAAGAGATGAGCAGCGGATTGTTGAGAACAGACCACAATGGAGTGGGGGAATTCTTGATTTTTGGGATGATATCTCTCTAGCGTATCTATCTCTTTTCTGTAGCTTTTGTGTATTTGGGTGGAATATGGAGAGACTTGGATTTGGCAATATGTACGTTCATATTGTGACTTTTCTCTTGTTTTGTATGGCTCCTTTCTGGATATTCACCTTGGCTTCTGTAAATATTGACAATGAAGCTGTTAGGGAAGCTCTAGTTTTTACTGGGCTGATTCTTTGTGTATTTGGTTTGCTCTATGGTGGCTTTTGGAGGATCCAAATGAGAAAGAGATTCAATTTGCCTGCTTATAACTTCTGTTGTGGTGAACCAGTGGTTTCTGATTGCGCACTATGGCTATTCTGTTGTTGGTGTTCTCTTGCTCAGGAAGTGCGGACTGGGAATTCCTATGATATAGTTGAAGATAAGTTCTACATGAAACGAATGGACAATGGTAACCAGCTGCCTATTTCTCCTTTGCCTCGTGAAGATGGAGTGGTTCAATCCAGATCCAGCCCAAGTTCTCCGCTTGGAGATTACTCTAGACCATCCAAGATGCTTACAACTAGTTCTCCAAGTCCCAGCAAAGTTTCAAAGGGCTACAGCCCAGAGAGTCGACTTTCTACAGTAAAAGAAGAGATAAATGCAGGAGGCAGGGACAAAACTACGACAGACAGAGCGGTTCAATCCAGATCCAGCCCAAGTTCTCCACTGGGAAATTACTCTGGCCCATCCAAGATTCTTACAACTAGTTTTCCAAGTCCAAGCAAAGTTTCAAACGGCCATAGCCCAGACAGGCTATATTCTACAGTGAATGAAGAGTTTTATGCAGAAGGTAGGGACAAAACTATGACCCCACCATCTATATCGTTGATACAAAGGGAACCGCTCAGTCCAAAAAGATAAACAAAGTTTGAAATTTTATGGTAGTTTGATCTGTATGTGAGATTACATGAAAACTTCCATGCAGTGCTTAGATTTGTTGTGAAATCAAAGCATCCATGTTTATTTTTAGTTTGCTATTTGATGATATCTCTTTCTCAAGTAACTTCAATGCGTCAATGTAAATTTATAGTTTTTTTTTAAGATATTTGATATCCCTTTCTCGCTACCTTCAGTTTCTTTGTGCTGTTTGTAACTTTATTCTGCTATCTTATTTATACTTGGAGGGGGCAACCTTAACTTAAGATACTTGGCCTAAGGACTTTATTCTGCGATCTTATTTATACTTATGTTCTTGTAACTTGAGCCAAGTTTTTTCTCTTAGTAAACAAGAACATAAGTATCTTTTTGAAGACATCTCTTGATAATTGACCGTATATAGTCAATTACCCTGAAAACTTGTCTGCGTTACTTAGATGTCCTTTTTTATAACTACCATACACGGTTTTGTCCGTTAAGAATGAATTTTATACCATGTTAATATGTTATTATGTACTTTTGGTAAAATTCCCGAAGTAGAGAAGTAATTGATACGGATGACTTGAGTTACCAAAGAGCAGTTGTTTCTGTCTTCTAGCCCCAACTATACATAAGGGAAGACAGATTGTAGAGGATGTTGACCCGCAAAATTAGAGCAAGATGAATGGAGTGATGAAGTGCTTCTGGATTTTGAGCAATCTTCTATACCTTTGAAAGAAGGGTATGGTGAGAAAGTACATAATGGCACATGGTGTGTAGTAGAACGTATAGATAGTCCAACAGGGAATGAATCACAAAACAGGATTGAATTATTGAGTTAATTTGTAACTGTTAGTACAATGGCTGTGGTGACTGGCTTTATTCAAATACCCATCGGCAGAGCTACAAGAAATCGTCTGAAGCCCGTTAAATGAAGTCTTTCCTGGGAAAGACTACAATTGACGAACAACTAATAACAATATTAGTGTTTAACTGTTTATTAAGGTCGAATATAAGTATAAGGCGGTTCAAATCCTTATGTCCCAGAACATACTTGTTAAAAAATAATAATAAAAATCATTCCCAAGGATTTAAATCGCCCTCCCTCTACATATTTAAATTGTTGCAGGTAAATGTAATGTCTTGGCTTGTTAAGATTTTATATTTATATTTTACAGATGTTGAGAAACTGAATGTGTTGTCAGGTAGGCCTTGAACTATGACCCTCTCTTTCATAAGAATAAAGGATGTAATGCAATCGTTTGTATTTTCAAATTCTTGTTAGTAGTTAACTTGATAGGTTGAGAATTGAGAAATTGCCTACAGCGCTTAATTAAATCTGATAACTTGAGGAAATCACTGCACTCCCCTATGGTTCCTGAAATTGCAAAACTGAATTCATGATCCGTCCTCCTAAATGACACTTTCTATGAGCTGATCATGTAATGTTGTTGTCAAATCTTACCATTCTTATATCACGGGATTCATATTTTATTACGTGGATGAGTCTAGGACAAGTTAAGTTCATTTTGGCATTGTCAACAAGTGGTTCCCTAAATCGATTGAGCTGTGAGTCCTAGCTGTTGCTATGAAATAGAGATGCTCTTGTTAGATTTACGAAGAAATCGTCCGGCTTATTTGTTGTATACTAGTAAGGTATATATATCTTCTAAATTAAATTGGGAAATGTAAATAATATGTGGTGTAAAGGTATTCTAGTAGTATTATTATTGCGTTTAATTGAAAGAGGGCTGGTTTTCTTTTTTTCTTTTATTTTTTTTCAGTTTTCAAATGGTGGTAATGGAGTAGTTACCATGTCACATAATGACGGAGGCCGGCCATACATAATGGCGGTTGAGTTTCTTTGAATTGCAATAATTAACATGGTAGGGGCTAGTTCGCTGTTTACTGTTTGTTTAGGTACTGAAAGGTTTCTCTTTTTTTTTTTTTTTTTTTTTTTTTTTTTTTCTAATCACTGAAAGGTTTATCTTACACGTCCTTGTCATGGCCCAAAATTTTCGTGCTGTCAATAAATATGTGCTATGGCTGGGGATACGTGCAATGGCGGGGGATACGCTAGATATCACTCCCAGCCATAGCACTTTGTTGGAGCTGGTCCTCACAACTAGTTAAAAAACGACTTACATAAGCTGTCCATGCTCTGTAGAGTCCTTGGGTTTATGCATTGAGCCTTTTTCATTTCGGTCGCTCAGCGTGACAACTCATGAGCTTAATTCCCTTTGGCAAACCGTGGCTTTCCCAACAACTCTGGGTGTCTTGCGCATCTAATTCTTTCATATCATTCTAAACCTTTGCTCTGTGGTGATCTATCGTTTCATGCGTACGTGTTAGCATCGTATAAACGGTGGGTATCTTCATTCAACCCAACTTATAATTGATAAGACAGTTTTGTTTGTTGGATGGCGGCCGGAGTGGACTTATGAATTCTCTAATTCTGGCTTCATCATACCTCACCAACAATATTTCTCTTAAAAATATATAATACTCATTTTCTTCCTGAAGGAAACGAGGTGCAGATCAGCTGACTAGTGAGGTTAAAGGCATGTGAGCTTAATGCCTGTGCAATTTACTAATTTAGTGAATTTGCATTGGCAGATAACCATTAATATTCTAGTTAATGATTACTCATGCCTCGTTTCACAATTTCTATATCGATCCCGGTAATATGGACTCCCATTTTCCTGTCTATCTATATTTATACAATGAATGCGGTAGCTAGAGTTCGTAAAGATACATGTACTGTGAATCCTATATTATCTAAAATTGTCAAATACATCCGATACGAATAAATTGAAAGTTGTAGCTACGAGCGATTCGATTCGTCACACAAGTAGACAAAATGAACTGGTAAAGATGATATCAATGGAGGCCGGAGGCCGAGGCACAAGTGGAAGACGCTGAAAGCTGCATGTGAAGTTGTATCCATGTTGCCATGTGTATCACTTAGGAAGAGATCCACATGCAACAAAATTCGTTCGTTTTGAAAAACAGCAGAAATAAAAAAGAAATAGTAAGGATAAATCTCTCTATCCCGGTCAATAATGTGAGTCTTAAATCAGTTTTTGTTTCTGAAACATTGCCATTCATGAGAGTGGGGCAGGGTAGGCTGTCTGTTTGAACATGAGGCTTCAGTTTTAATGTGATCAACTTCAAGCCATGATTGTTTGGATGAGATTGAAGAAGTAGCAGCTAGCTGGGACCAATTCGGTCATTTTCGTCGTACGATAAATAATTGTGATTGGTGGCAGAAGTGATGACAGATCAAGGTGGCCTGTATACAGTCTAGACTTTACTGTAAATCTCTCCACTAGCTTATACAAGACAAAATCAACTTGGCTAGCCTTTATTTGGGGTGGGCCCCTAAATTTTAATTTAGGTTGTGAGCCAAAAAGTGTGCTGCACTAGAAAACAGCCTATCATTATGACAGACGTTTTTTTTTTCCAACTTAATCATTTTTTTCTTCACCGTAAAACATAACTTTCAAATTGGGATAAGCTTTGAAGACCTTCCCTTCATTGGTGTGCAATATGCTGCTTGTGGGCCAATATTGCATGACTTCTAAGGGATGCAAGACCTAAAAACTCTTTTTGGTTTCAAATCGACAAGAAACAATATCAATTCATTCTGTGGACTTGCCACCAAAAGGCTATAAAATATAAACCAGTCAAAAAGAGGGTGTCATTGCTGATCACTTTTTTTTTTGGATACATTTGCTGATCACTTTTTGTTTACTCTCCTCAGGAATTTGAGGTATGGGGTCTGACCTGGCCTCATCTCATTTAAATTTTTTTATGCAGTGTTTAAATTCTTCTGCCTCTTTTGTATTTTCTATCATTATTATTAACAATAAAACGATAGAAATTTCCAGACAAATTGTGCGTAGGCTTGTACGAGTCACAATTTCACAGACTGGATAGCGTAAAAATTAAAACCGTAAAATAATGAAGTAATTAGAGCATCCCAGCCTATATCATCCCCATCTCTAAATTTTGAAAAAAATTTTAGGGTTTTATGTAAAAAGCCCTCTCCATCCGAATCCTCAAATTGCGGTGCAATTTTTCGGACGCTACAATTAATCCCCATATATGGGGATCCACTGTACATCCCCATCCCACCTTCACCCCAACGATTTTGTTGCTCGACCCACGAGATCTTCTCCCTCCCCTCCCCGCAACACAGCACCTGCACCTGCACCTCTCCTCACCTAAATCAAAGGTGAATTTTCTCAAATATTTCGAGATTTTTTTCTTTCTGCATATGGATCTTTGGTTTCTCATTCTTGCATGTATTTGAATTTTTTTTTCTCTCAGGGTGGTTCCTGTGTTGATTTCGGCGTTGCTGTTGTGGTTTTCTAATTCCTGTGTTTCTATCGACACCTTCTGTGATTGTTTTTTGCTTCTATACCGAGCATTTCGGCTTCTTCCTTCCGTTGGCACTTGTATAATTTTTAAGTAATTTTCTCTATGTATGTATAAATTTCTGATGCTGATTTTAGGTCACTGCCGATTTGGGGATTTCTCCATTGGCTTTGTGTGATTTTTGGTCACTGCTGATTTTGGTCATTGTTATTGTGGTTTTCTGGTTCCTGTGTTTCTATCGACACCTTCTGTGAGTGTTTCTTGCTTCTATACCGAGCATTTCGGCTTCTTCCTTCCGTTGGCACTTGTATAATTTTTAAGTAATTTTCTCTTAATGTGTATAAATTTCCAATGCCGACTTTGGGTCACTGCCGATTTTGGGATTTGGGGATTTCTCCATTGCCTTTGTGTGATTTTTGGTCACTGCTTATTTTGGTCATTGCTGGGTTTTCTCCTATGTTTTGTGCCATTTTGTAATAGCTTGGGGTTAGTTTTAGCTTGTGCTGCTCCTCTTGAAACTTTGCATCAGACATGTGTTGAGGTTAATTCACACCTTTTAGCATTGGTTGGCTGACATCGAAATACTTAAGTTTCTACCTATTTGATGAAATCCTAGTGCTCGAATATATTGTTTTGCTTTCTGGTTCAGTTGGTTGTTTGTTATTTGGAGAGATGGAAATGTTCTTATTTCCATGATGATTTTTGAGGCCAAGAGACATCTGTTGTGAATCTCAATATTTACTTTTTTTTTTTTTTTAGGCATCTGTGCTTTGGTATGTGCTATAGATACTTTATTTTTTCATACTTGATGGAGTTCATTGAACTTCATAATCTTAGCAAGTAATCTGAGTGTTCCAACTTGCACTATTGATAACTCCTTGATTAATTCCTTTTATGCATTTTCAACTTTTGGTTGAGTTTCTCTGGTATTTTCTCTAGATCTATCATGTGTTTAACTCTACTATCCTATTTTATGTCAACACTAATCCATGAAATTTTAGAATCCGGATGAGAATTTTCAATGTTTATATTATTGTGATTTGTTTTATGTAAACCGAAAGGCCTTGGGAACCCCTTTAACAATAAGGGATCTGGCTGAAACTTTGAATCCATAAATTAACTAGAGAATATTTGGAAAAGTTGTTGTCTAAATTTAGAGCCCCTGCTTTATGCCTTGTTCTATTTCAATGTATAAATTGCAGTTGTAGCATACTATAACTCATCAGTCATTTGAGGTATTTTTAATGGAATCTATTTTGTGGAATAACTGAAATCATATTGTCGAAATTTAGTGTTTATATTAAGGATAACATGAAGTATGGACTTAATTATTAAAAGGGATATATCTCATGTCTTTTCTCCATTATGATGATGAATTAATTAATGGAAAAATTAAAAAGGATATATCTCATGTCTTTTATTAACACATAACCATGATTATATCATGTTTTTGCCACTTGCCATTTGGCCTTGTTGTGTACAAATTTGATAGCTTTTTCTAACTATCTATAGATGCATGAGGCCCATTGTAGCCAGTTGAGGATTGACCAAATACGTGTGGACCCCAAAACTTAAAAACAAAACCTGGACACTCTCAAACTCGTGCATGTATTGCCCCTCTCTTGATTATCATTGATCAACCCTTTTTTTTATTAGTATCATTGGCCAGCTGCATACTTATTTTATTTTAGCTATGTGCACTTTTATTGCTCTTTCCAAAAAATAATTAGACACTATTGTTAGGTCATTTACAGTGTTGCGTATCTCTCGGGAGAGGGGGTTTATATTAGGCTGTGATGATGGTGTTATAGTGCGGGTTAAGTCAGAAGTGTATATGAGGCTCCATCGATATGGTGGGGTAATTTTCACCCAAATCGCCATATTGTAGTTTGTGGTACTTTCCACAAAAAGCAATCGGGGTTCGGGTGAGTCTTTGCAGCCATTCGATGTTGGGCTCTTTGCTTACATATGATGTCAATATTTACACCATTCTGAACCTTTTTAATTATTTATATATTCGATAGATTATTAAACCGGATGGGGATGCTCGTATTTAGCATTATTTTGTTTTGCATGTTGTTTGGTATTATGGATTAATTGAGTTAAATTATGTGTAAACTAAACCACAAGGCTATGATGATGACAACCGTTTGTGGGGATACGAGAAATTAATGGTCATTTCCCCAATAGCTAGGTAATCAGGACGGCCAATAAGTATTGACAATCGGTTGTAGTAGCCATCAGTGGGTGGCCAACTTTCCAAAATCATACCAAACGGTTTCTGAGCCATCCACCCGGACTAACACCCCAAACTTTCCAAAATCCGTTTATAATATTTTCAATGCGTTTTTAGCGATGGATTCACAAGACTCTAGACATATGTTCTTCACGAACCTCCTAAGTCAAGATCCTCAACTCGACCCCACTTATGGTGGGTGTTGCCCAGATAACTAACACAAAAGGGGGGGTGAATTGAGTTGTATTTAAGAAAATAACAATTATAAATCAAATATACAATATAAAATATAAACAAAATATAAAATAGCAATAAATATAAAGAGTAAGGGTAAGAGAAGCAAACTCAGTATGTTAACGAGGTTCGGCCCCACTGCTTATGTCCTCGCCTCAAGCTACCCCTTGAGGATCCCTGAATTCACTATTCAACCTCCTTCAGGTGGAGATAGAAACCTATTACACCTTTGAACAACACCGCTACAAAGGATCCGTGTAGAACACCCTCTACACTTGCAATCACATCACACGTGGTGATTCAACTATTCCCTGTGTAGAACATTTTCTACACGCACAAGGGTTATACACACCCTTTTACTGATACAAGAATTGATAGTGGATAGAATATCAGAAAACACTCCTTAATGAGTGAAATAAGAATAATACAGCACAAAAATATATCTCTCAAAATGAATAAGGGTTAAGGCTCAATGCTTAGAAAAGAGAGAATGAAAGCTTTGAATGAATATTGTATGCTCTTGGTGTTGTAAATGTGAAGCTCTCAAATGATCTATTTATAGGCATATGAGACTTCATATTCAAATTTAAAAAGATTCACATGTCAAAGACATCATCATTCACTTTTCAAAAAATTCAAATCTAATCTTTTTACTTTTTGCATATGACAAAAGGAGCACACTTTACTTTTCAAAATATTCAAACAAAGACATCGTCCTTTTGCATAAATCAAGAAAAACATCAATCACTTTTGAAAATATTCAAATAAAACATGCACATGTGAAAGATGACAATCAATCATCTTTAATATTTTCAAAGTTCAAACCTTTAATCATGGCATGCACATGCGAAAGATGACAATCAATTATCTTTCAAAATATTCAAATTTAATTTTCAAAAATATTCATGCACAAGTAGAAAATGTATTTTAATGTTTTATGATAAAATATTAATTTTGAGCCTTAATCCTAATTTCAAATTTTAAGAGATTTACAACATTACTCTATGATTTTAATGTGAACTTGTTTCCTTCTTGCTCATACTTGGTTCTTTGATGTGTTTGACTCCATTGTGTGGACAACTTGAGATTGAAACTCCTTTATTCTTTGAATTCATTTGTTATCATCAAAATCCATGTGTAGATTTATAATCACATGAAACTTGAAACCTTGGGTTCAACAGTGGGCAAAGTGGATCATCTCCAATGACCCTTGGTGACTCTTCACCCCTACCCGCTAATGAGCCTATTGGCAATAAGAAATCAGTGAGGGGTGCAAATTTCAACCTCGAAGAAGACAAGTTACTTGTATCAGCATGGCTAAATTGTAGCCTTGATGCCGTCCACGGAAAAGATAAAAAACACTCCCAACTTTGGGAGAAAATTTATGAGTACTTCCAGCAATTTAAGGAAACCACAAATGACCGGACAATAAAGTCTTTAACTCATCGGTGGTCGGTTATCCAAAAGGCCACAAACAAATTTTGTGCGAAATTAGCCCAAGTTGAAGGGTTAAATCAAAGTGGCATGACCAAACAAGATAAGGTAGAATTTCCAAATCCTTACTTGAGTAATTCTAAAATTTCTTGTTTGGTACATTGGTTTAATATTGGTATTTTTTTCCCATGCAAGTTTGAGAAGGCGAAGGTTATGTACCAATCACTATAGAAATGCTCATTTCAATTCGAGCATTATTGGCACCTGTTGAAGGACCAACCTAAGTGGATTTGGCACGCCACAAAGGAGGATCCAAAGCGGAGGAAGAGGATGTCCCCATCCCCGACCCTAACTCAATGTTCTGGCTTTACAGTTGATTCAGTTTTTGATATCGAGGCGGATCAAATGCTGGAGAATGAAGTTATCGAGCCCGACCGACCAATTGGAAGGAAAGCTGAGAAAGAAAAACGAAAAGCCCAAGGCAGGCAAGTAGAGGAGAATTTCCAACTCAGGAAGATGAAGTATACTCTTTTGGAGGAGTCACGCGCTCAGGAGAAAGAGTTTTATCGCCTTAAAGCTGAGAAGATGGAGTATGACAAGGAGACAGGCAAAAAAATTACATCTTGAGGATGAAAGACTGAGGTTGGAGGCCGAGAAGATGTCGATTAATCGAGAAAAAGAGTTGAGTAAAATCCGGCAAGAGGACGAACGGCTGCGGTTGGAGGCTGAGAAAGTGGAGCTCGCGAAGAAGGAATCAGATCAGCGCATCATGATGATAGATGTGAGTGTCATGCCAAAAATGCAACGGCTTTATTTCCATCAACTCCAGAGGGAAATCATGGCGAGACGCATTAGAGATGCCGATTTGGATTGATTATTTATAATCATGTTATTTATTTTATGTTTGGGACAATTGTGTTTGGGACAATTATTTTATGTAGCGGGTCTTGATTACTATTATTTTGCATGCAATACGAGCGCGGGTCTTGGTTACCATTAATTAAAAAAGACAGAAAATATTACCGTTTCATTCAATTAAAATAATTTATCATCAATACGTGACTACAGATCTTCATTAGATAAATTGATATTGAGTACTTTTCTAATTAAATTTGCTATCACGTTAGAAAATTCACTAATTAAAAAAAATTCTATTTTTATAATACGAATTAGTATTTAAAAAAAATACTTTATTGGATAGTCAAAATCTCCAATAAATATTTAGTAGAAAATGATATTTGAAAAAAAAGATAATAAGACAAAAGAGTTAGTAGTTAAGATTGTAAATAGAAGAGAGAAAAAAGTAATAAAAAAGAATAGAAAAATATTATTTAAAAAAATAGAGATAAAGATGAGGAATGAGATGTAAGAGGTTTTTAAAAGATAAATAAATTTTAAAAATTAATTTAAAAAAATGAATATTTAAGTTAAATTTTAAAAATAAAAATGTAGAATCGAATAGAGATGCTGTAGGGTCAAATAGAGTTGGCTGGACCGAGAGTCCAACGCAACACAAACTACACAACTCCTAGTCCTCGTCATACAATACAACTAGCAACAACCAGTCACATCATCAGAACGGACGAAATAGCTCAAAAGTCGATCTTGCCATTGGGCCCTCTGCAGCATAGTTGCTACGAGAACGATTGCATACAATTCCCCGCTATATAATCTAACCCGTTTCACCAACGGTAGCGGCATCAGCTTCCTCTTCATCTTACAAGCATTTCCTTCGGCCCTTTTTATCTGCATCTTCCTCTTACTCCCTGTCTAAAACCTTATTTAATTAAGACCCGCCGCCTACTGCCGAGCTAGGCTTGGTCTAGAACTGGCTAACTCTCAGGAAATTCTGGAGGAAACCGATTTCAGTAATCAAAGGGTGGTTCTCGCCCTCTATGAGGCCCTGAGCTCGCACGACGTGGCCACGGTGCACCAGATCGTCGCCCCCGACCTCGAGTGGTGGTTTCATGGTCCTCCCTCCCACCAGTTCTTGATGCGCCTTCTGACCGGCACTGACCCAGCCTCTGCCCCGTCCTTCCGATTCGTCCCGCAGTCCATCACTTCCTTCGGGCCCACCGTCCTTGTCGAGGGCTGTGACCACGCCCTTTCTATTTCCTGGGTTCACGCCTGCACCGTCTCTGATGGGATAATTACTCAGATCAGGGAGTACTTCAACACGTCCCTCACCGTTACGCGCCTCCGAAACTCCGGTCCATCGCCACTGCCATCGGATTTAGCCTCCACGAGTTCCTCATCATCGACGGCTGCGATCACGCCCCTCCATTGCCCGTCCCTTTGGGAGAGCAGCGTCTCCAGTAGGGTCGGAAAGTCCGTGCCGGGTCTGGTCCTGGCAATATAGTATCATCTCTCTCCGTGATCAGCTGCATCCGTTACTATAGTAAAAACAAATAAATTAAAGGGTGCACAGTTATCAGCCCCTGATTGAGTGAAATACTTATGGGTTGAGTTAAATTTCCGTATTAGATCGAGTCAGAGGGATGTAAAAGCTCCTTATTAGGCCGTGTTTGGGATGGTTTGTTCGGCTTTGGCATACTTTGCATGTTTTCGTGTGCCCGTCTGTCTTTCGGGTTTTCCTGTTTAGTCGTTGTGTCTGTCTTGATTTTGTGTGTTGGTACGTGGAAACCATAATGGTGGAACATTCCTATTGGTTACATCCTGACGTATCTGTATTCTCGTGTTTTGGTTGCGTAATAAAGGTATTTGATTGTGCTTGTGATATGATTTTTCCGTTGCCTGCCTCATTTGCCTTTTAATCTTTCTTAGCCAAAAGTGGATTGAGATCGAGTCTTTATGTTACTTTTATAATGTAGCCCTATTGTCTCATAATGCGATGATAACTACACATCAAAACTAAGTTTAATATTATTTCACTATAGTTACGTTCTGAATATACGACGGACCCATAAATATTGTGTAATCTCTAAATATTCACGTGGATGGTGTGATAAATTGTGTACTTTTATTATTATTATTATTTAATCTTGGGTTGGGACAAGATTGCGTCGTGTGGGCCGGGCCTTTTCTGTACCTTTATTCTTGGGGCCTCAGCCGACCATCGGCCGTTCATTTACTATGAATGGTGCAAAAAGCATACAAATTAATTTACAATTAGCCAGCTGCACCTTAATGTTCGTTGAAGTTTTACTTTACTAGTCCATGGTTGCTATGCATGCATTCTGATGGTAAATGCATTCCTACTCAGATATTGACTTTAATTAGTTAAATAGGTAGTTAGGTTTTCTTTGTTAGTTTATAACAAAGGGACGAAGAAATAGTGGGATCTGGTATTATTAAAGAAAATAGATCATGTATTCTTACAAATGAATCAATTTCTTGAAAAAAGAAGAAAAATATGCATTGAAAACCAGAAATAAAATAAAAAATGTATTATATATGCAATGTATGTAAGTGAGTTGAGTAGTGTTACATGTACTTACAGTTTTACTTACAAGACTCATTTTGTTAAGTTTCTTTTGAAATTCAAATGAATTTCAAATTTCATAATTTTCAACATATCAATAACTGATATGTGAAGAAGTAAGTTTTTTGTAAATTTTTCTTAAATACATTTAGCATTTTTCAAGTGAGTTTATAGATGCCACATGCAAATTAAAAAAGAAAAGCTCCGATATTAAAATGAAATTGAATAATTCGTGTTCGTAAATGAAATTAAACGGCTTATCAAATTTGGTAACGACAATGTTGATTAATTGTTCATCGAGGAGAAGGATATATATGAGCTATTTCCCTATAGATTAAACTTTATATTTGTTAATGCCTACAATTTGTATAATAGACCGGAAGGGAGGAAAGAATGATTCCTGACCCACATTGGTAATTCAGGCTTTGATACGATACTCTTTGCGTTCATTTGTATAATAAATAATAAATAAGCGAATAAAAATAAATAAAAAGAGATACAGAGATTTACATGGTTCGGCATAAAAGCGTACCTCCACTGGTTATTGGGGGCAAAATCAACTAATAGGTGATTTTACAATCCCTCATAGACTCACATATATCTCAATACAATTGAAGAATTTAAGGCATATCCTTTGAAATCGCTCTATGTGGTGGAATTTGTATGTAGAGAGCTTCTATGGAGAGATCCTATGGAGGGTTCGTCCGATTTGTGGGAGATCTCCTTCTTATATAGAGGTCTATTTCCTTAGAATGATTGAGTCTAATTTACCTTGTGAATCCTTTTTCTTTTAAGAGTTTGAGTCTCTTTCTTTTTAGGAATTTGAGTTTCTTTCCTTTTAGAAGTTTGAATCAATTTGTTTTATCTCTTCTTGACTTTATCTCTTAACTTGACTTTCGGCTTTATCTCGATACTAACTTTTAGGTTGCTGATTTGACCCCTACAATATCTTCTACCATTTTCTAGAAATATTAAAGATTGTGGACCTTATAAAGAATCAAAATATGCTGTATAAGAGGTATATTCTCGCAGAAGATCATGATTTTAGAGAGAGGGGGAGAGGGAGAGAGTGAGAGTGAGAGAGGAATGTTGACTATGGTGCTCCCTCCCATGCACAAGCTAGAGTTGCTGAGCATCCAATAGTTGGAAGAATCATGACTATTGGGATTAGCTGGCCATCAGCGGCTAATTTAAAATATAATAACGGAAACAAACAAAAGAAAATTCGACAATCACATAAAGAATACCAAGATTTACATGGTTTAGTTTAGAACAAGCCTACGTCCACTAGTAGAGTCGGTCTCAATGAATTTACTATCACAAAATGAAGTACAAGAAAGGTACCACAAATCACTCTTTAATTCAAAAAGTCTCAATATATCCAATGAGCTTTCAAGATCTCACAAAAGGAGTTCTCTCTCTTTTATCTCTGTTTTGGCCTATCAAAGTCCCAATATAATGAAAAAATAACATGTATATATAACATACGGCGCGAAACAACCCTAATTATGAATATTTGCTTGAGCGACGTATCAAACGGATGTCGAGCGAACAATTTGTATTAAGTTTGTTCGAGCAGACTGTCAAGCGAAGTCTCAAGCCAAAGTTTGCTCGAGCCAAGATTGAGCCACGGTCAAGCAAAGTCTCTGGAATAGTGTTTTCAACATGAATCAAGCCACACTCAACAATGAATTCCACCGCCCTCCCCCCGGGGGGCTAAAAGCCCAAAAGGCAAGCTCATATAAGGAAAGTCCAGCCTGGCTAGACAACCCCTCTACTTGCTAAGGTCACTCGGCCCAAAAGCTGAGGCTAACCCATCACCACAATCATGCTGGAAACCCAAGGGCAGAGATGAAAGAGGCTTGTTGCCCCAATACTCCCTTACGACATCTAGTACTTGAGAACCAACGCAGGTAGATGGACTAGAAATGCGGAAAACTCTTGATCTTCTGACAACAAACATGGAGAGGCCTGACGACGAGCACCTGCCGGATAAAGAAGTCAGGAAGCCACGTCACATTAATGACGCCGATCTCAAGATTCCATATCGCATTAATTGCGCCACTTCCAAGAGCCACACCGCATTAAAGAATTCTGACTGAGTGAATAGTTGTTGAGACATATACTCCCTGGTGTAGGGTATGGGTTGTCTCCCCTTAGAAACCGTAGTATAAAAGTTGATCTCCAGGTACGAAAAACTCAATGATTCGAATACTTTTGCACAAACTATTAAGGAGCTACTAACTTAAGCATTAGAGACTCTCCGACTTTCACCAAGTCCTCAAACTCTCTTTATTTTCTCTAAGTATGCAGATGAAAGACTGAAAACCCAAGTTGTTGGAATCCAGCTCAAAGGTGTACAAAACACAACGTTAATAATTATTCCTTTAACTGTATTTTTAAAGCTAACTTCTTTTTTTTTTTTTGGTAAATCTCTTCAAACTAAAATGAAAGCACAAAACCGAGCGGAAAAGGAAAAACTAAGAAAACAAAAAGGAACATTTTATATATTAGCATATGCATGCATGGATTCCTACATGCCAAACAAAAGTTGTTCATAAAAAGGTTATTAATCCATACAGTAGTTTTGGCTTGATCGAATGTACTAATATATATATATATATGTATGTATGTATGTTTAATCAGTTGGCTTGATCGAATGTACCATGTCCATTTAATTTGTTTAAATTCGGGGTCTGCGATAAGAAGAGAGCTGCAACATGCCCATGATCAGAATATCTATATATAAAAGAGGAAGGGATCGATATAATTGGGGAATTCTATCAACAAAATAAAGGTGATCGATGCATACTAGTTACCCTACGCGTTATCTCCTGTGAAAACTAGACATGGGTTTGAAAGGCCAATAATGATACTAATATAAGAGGACAATTCAAATTTCAAAGCTCTAGTTTCCTACGTACTTGTCTTTGTACACAACTCACATCTGAATTAGTAAACTTGAAAATTATTTCCTTGGGTTTGTGATTTGTATGTCTTTCAAGACTTTGTGGTGCTAATATAAGTTAATTGAGAATTCAGTTCGCGTCCTTATCGACGTAAAGGCTATCAGATAATATATATATATATATATATGATACGTTTAATTTGCAAAATACTGAATTCGGCCAGTAAATACGTTAATTTGCGACTTTGAGAAAAGAGAGTGGGGGAAAAAGACCTCTGTTTTTTTTTTTGGTTAGTGAAGGAGTCAGAAACATGAAGAACCTTTTTTTTTTTTTTTCCTGAAAATCTTTTTAATTGACAAGCTTTTATAATTAAGGAATGCCTAACTTTTAGCAGTAGAAATGTTAGAATGTATTCCTTGAAATGAAGAAGAGCTCTCCATGTTGTCATAATAATTAGATTACACACTTTCGACCCATGCAAGTGAAACACCTTGGTGAATCGATCCCACCAAATTTTGTTTAAAAAATCAATAAGAATTTTCAGTCTCCAAGTAGTTTAAAAATCAATAATAATTACTTCAAGTAATTGTCTCCCATGCATTTAAACCCCTCTCTTTCTGTCTTCATGCACTCTCACTTCACTTTTGGCCGTGTGGTAATTAGGAACTCTTCCTCATGCTTGCGTGCGTGCGTGTTTATATAACTTGCTGTAGTTCTATGGTGTGAGTCCGAATATGCCTTCTTTTCTGTTATTACGAAAAGAAGACCAACATGCAGCAGAATATATGAGAGCTTAAGATTGGTATATGCTATGTATATATACACAATTGGATGTTTCGGGAGTGATATTTAAATTTGATTCAGCCATACTTGTCCATTAGTTTTTGAATTCAAAATGTCCTCCTTGAAAGTATTAGAATATTTAGGATGACCTTCTTTCTTTTCAACAAGCAGTGATCTCTTCAATATTCTTATAGGGAAAGTCTGATTGTCTAGCTAAAGCAGGAGTTCATGGTGTTTCAGTTACATATTTTCTGGCCTCTTATCTTCCTGAAAAGGCCTTGGGTGAATATAGGCTTGACTACATGAGTTTATCTCAGTTTAGGCAATGATTTGTAGAGCTGATTTATTGATACATTTTGTTTTGCTGGTTATCTTCGATTGAATTGATTGCTTTAATTGGTACTTGTTATTTTTTGTATGGTTATAGAAATTTTAGTTTGTATATGTATGAAATATTTCTCTTTATTCATTTTAAAGCTTAATTTTGGGAATTTTGTACCCATATTTTTTTTTAATAACCACGATTTTCTTCTATCATAGATGAGTTTATCAATAAAATTGAGAGTATCATCCCTCATTTAAAATAAATAAAATGTATCACGTCCTACCTGCGGTTATGAACTGAAAAATAGACTTCAATGTATTGTTATAGATTTTTGAAGTATTTTGGAGACTTAAAATTTTTATTACAAAGACAAGGCTCATTAATGTGCTTAATTCAAATTAAAGCTTAAGGTGATGTTTGGATAGTAAGGTGATATTAGAAGATTTTATATTAAAGTTGAATAAAATTGTTATAAATGCTACTCGCACCTCCTGGATGGGTGGTTGTTGGCCTTACCTTCACATGCTGGGGAGGGGGAGAGAATTGAGCCCCGATCCCGCCCCCACCCTTGTCCAAATACTTGGGGGTGGATTGACTTCATGGTCATCCGCCCATTTACGGTGAAACAAAGCTTCCCACCACCCAAAACTAATCCAAAAACCGAGGTAGAGAGAGAGAGAGAGAGACAACAACAAAATAGGAGACATTAAAATAGAGGAAGAGAGAGATGGTAAAGAGAAGAAAAGAGTTTGAAATAAAATCAAACATAAAACGACGATTTTTATTGTAAAAAATAAAACCTAACTAAAATAGGCTTGTTAGATTTATAAGTAATGATATACACCATACTCTTATTCTACTTTCATTCTATTAAATAAGATATGAAACATTTATCACTAGGAAATATCCAATAAATGATAATTTAATAGTGATAAATATGTCACATCTTACTTAACATGATGAAAGGAGGATAATAGTGTGGAGTATAGAATTTTTTTTATACTATATGAAAAATCTAAGCTTGGCAAATGGGGTAAATGCGGACTTGGACCTAGATCGAGCCCTGTCCCAAGCAGCCCAGGCAGAGGCCGGACTGGTGAGCGACCCTATAGGGCCCTTGTAGATCTCAAAGCTCTTCCATTAAGGCATGTTTAAGGTTGCGTTAGGAGTCTTAAAAAGTACTTAAATATTTTTAAAAACTCTTTATGAACAAATTAAGTCGCTTGGATGTTACATATTAAAGTACTTTTAATCTCAAATAAGTTGAAAAGTACGTATGATGAAAAGCTCAGACGTGTTTTTCCGGATAATTCATAACGTAATTTGAATTTTAAAAAGATTGTTAATGGACGAAAATATTCATACAACTTTAAGATAATTACAACTTTCAAATTTTCAAAGATGTGTTCATAAGTTTTAAAAATTTAAATAATCATCATTTCTACCTCAGAAAGTATTTTTTTAATTTATTTCTGAACAAACGTAACATGTTTGAAAGTATTTTAAATATACAAATAAGTAACTTTTTAATAATAAAATTGATTACTTAAATTATAAATTATAAATCTTAAAATTATAAATTATATTTTGACCGAAATCCCAAACATGCACAAAACCCGGATAAGGACTGCCAACCCAGTACACCCTGAAGTAGAAAACCAATCCAGTGATACACACATACCTTTCCACTAGGGGTGAAAGTCGGCCGGTCCGGACCGGAAAAACCGACCGGACCAGTACTGGTACTGGTCCCGTATGGTCTCAGTCCTCCTTTTAGTGGACCGAAATCATTCGGTCTGGTCCACGGTCCATGG
Organism: Carya cathayensis; assembly: GCA_011037825.1. NCBI lineage: Eukaryota > Viridiplantae > Streptophyta > Magnoliopsida > Fagales > Juglandaceae > Carya > Carya cathayensis. Next base: position 369,658 of record QGSO01000586.1, read on the forward strand.
GTTTTTCACCCCGGACAGAACCCCTGGACCGTGGACCAACCTGACCACCGTGCACTTCCTAGCCCACCATGGATCGCACTACCATGGCTCACCACCGAGCAAGCCATGACCGCACCACCTAACCATGGACCAACCTGACCACCGTGCACTTCCTAGCCCACCATGGGCCATGCATGCCACGGCTAACCTTGCTCCATGGCCATTATCTTGTTATTTATTTTATTTATTTAATTTGCTTTATTTATTTATTTTTTAGGGACCTATTGGGGGTTTCCAATTTATTTTTCTTATAAATAGGACCTCCTTCATTTGCTTTAGTATCTTTTGGCAAACTCCTAGAGGGAAGACTATTGTTTGAGAGATCATAAATTGGTGTCTTTACACTTAGGCTTTTTGGGTGCAATTCGTGAATCCCAAAGAGAGAATCACACTTTGCAATTCTTTGAATAAGTGTGATTCAATCTATCTTGATCTTGCAACTTGGTGCAATTCGTGAATCCAAGTTGTGTTTATCAATCTATGAGGTTTATTCATTACTTGTGCAATCCGTGAATCAAGTATTGATTATCCTTTTTATGTGTTTATTCATTCAAGTTCATTAGTATTTTGCTATTGTTCTTGAGTGTTCTTCGTTGTTCTTGAGTGTTCTTCATTGTTCATGCATGTTCTTCATTGTGTTCATGCATGTTTATCATTGTTCTTGAGGTGTTCATATCATATTTTGCTCTTCCAATCCGTCCAAGTCCCAAAATCGCCCACCACATGTGTTAATCCACTTTCCTTATTTGTTTGCTTCATCCATTTTACCCTAGCCGACCACCCCACTTTCCAATTAAGATTCCTAATTTAGGAATCCTAATTGATCCCTAAAATTACTCTCATAATCAGCCATTCATATCTCTATCATATTCCAAAATTTTAGAAAAGTCATCTCCAAGATTTAAGGAAGTTTGACTTCCAAGATTTTAGGAAACTTCCTAAAATCCCTCCATCACCACAAATTCGGCCAACCCTAGCTTGCCCACTCCACATCACTCATCTTCTATCCTAGCCACCTATCTTACATTTTCCAAACACTAAACACAACTTCCAACCCCTAAACCATCTTCCAAGTGGCGCCTACACTAGCACACACTTGTGTCGTGCGCCCATCACCCTTGAACCACACAACCCTTCATCTTCCATCACTCCATACACCCATCTTAATCTAAACACTTAACCCCACCATCCCCATGTGGTCATATTGACCACCTTTGCACGTGAGCCAAGCAAGAGAGGAACCAAGGTTCGGTCATTACAAGGCCACCATTGGCGTGGAGGACTTGGTGTTTTGGGTCTAGACTGAGAACTCCAACAAGAGGGCTGATGGCGAAATATAGGTTCTCGGGAAATCCAGAATAGAGGGCATTTTGAGAGATAGAGAGCTTGTTTATGAGTGTTTGTAATTTTGTACAAACATATTAAAAATACTTAATTTTTACTTCAATGAACGTAAACAAATTATCCAATCACTTAAATATTATCTTTTTATGTTCTTGTATGATTTTTAGATAGGCCAGAGATGCACTATTAGTGAGGGTCTGCCTCTGGCGGTGGCATTAAAGATGCCACGACTGATTCAATAATAGTGCACCCTCCAGTATAAGAGGCATCAAGACCATGCTCGCAAACAAAATCAACCTCGCTGCAAAATCACTCCGACAAAGCCCAAAAAAATAATTTTTCAAAATTTCGATAGTTTATAAAGAAATCTGTTATTTCTTGTTATAACTTTTTATGCAAACTAAATTAAATAAAATAATTTTGAGGTTCAAAATATAATTTTTCCGAATTAAATCGCGATGATTAGCTATTTCAACGTTTCAGAATGATATGTACTACTGTACATGAAATAACATGAAAGCTAGTTCAAAGACAAGTTAATACATAACCGATGTGTTATGGGCATGATAATTTTTTTTTTTTTTTCTTGAAAAAAAGAAGTGCATCCCATCGAGCTTAACGGATATAGTTCTACATGGGCATGATGAATAAGCTTTAAAGCTTTAGTAACGATGGGACGGTTACGTACACTTGAGACTCGAAATCAAAAGCTCGGAAGTCCAAAAAAACAGGAGAAAAGATTCGAAATCAAAATGGGATTGCGGTTACTATAGTCTGGGAAAGAGCGATGGAGCATATGCCAAAATAAACTAACAAACAAACCACCGATACGGCTTCTGTATTCCTGTATATCCATCTCAATCGTACCCTTCAAGCGACGGAAATGGAAATGAATATCATCGGCTTGCTCTCTTCCGCTTCGGGCATTAATTCCTGTTTTACCACTCACATACACGTAGGGCCGTAGGCTTTCATTTGAGCGTAGCCTCTCTCTCTCTATCTCTCTCTCTCTCTCTGCGTGAATCAGTAAAATCACCAACTCTCACTATCCGTTTCAGTTTTCAGGCGTATCATCACATCACATCACATCCTGTAATCCCCCACTCCCCTCTCTCTCCTCTTATTTTCTCTCACTTTCTTGACTCTGAAACTTCCCCGAGAAACAAGCACCGGAACTGTCGTAATTCTTTCATCTTTCAAAGGTGAGGAAACAACGTTTACCTGGAGATGAAAATGACGCTCTTTTTTTTTTCTTCGATTTTATCTTATTCTTCGTTTTTGGTACATTTTCAATGAATGGTATTAGCGTATAATGAAGAGCATTTAAACCTATTATTATTATTATTATAAAAACTACATGTGCATGTATCAATTTGTTTTTGAGAAGTTTTTATAACCTAGAGTTGCTCTTGTTATTCATGCCTCATCATTTGTCGACTTCGAAGCATTGACTGTCGCTACCTGAATTAATTAATATAATTGACCCGATGATCTATCATGATCCTGAATGGTTAAAAAAAAGGTTTATAATATTTTCGAGAAAGTGATTCAGTTTTTGAAAGTTTATGTTGTGAAATTCCTACACTTATATTATCATATACGTCGGTGTTCTAAAAGTCCTCCTGAAATATTCATCTAGATTGATTGTTTTCGTATCATTGCTATTATTCCATCGTAATTTATCCTACTGAGAATGTTAATGCTTGGCTGGCTCCCTTTTTTATGGTTATAGATTTCGTAGCTCTTAATTTTTTGCACCGGAACCTGTGGTTTTTGGAAGTGCTTCTTCAAGCAAAGCAGTTCCTTCCCTGTCATCTGTTACCGTTTCAATTTATTGAAATTTATGGCATAGGACTCGTTAGTAACGCAATTTCTGGATTGACAGAATGAACAGGGGGAGGAAGTCAAAGAAATGCAATTTTCCGGATAAATCTCAAACTTCGTGGACGACGAATTGCAGTGCTCCTGCAAGGAATCTAAGGAAGAGCGACCTAGGTGGAGTTATCTTTGGTTGCAAGAATAACACAATCGAAGAATGTTATTCTGAACAGTTGTTTGGTTAGTCGAATACTATATCGCATTTTTTGCATGGATACTTTTGTCTCTTTGTAGCAAGTTCTTTGTGCATACTATTCGCTTCATACTTGTATAGAATTATTCAAATTCTTGAACAGGATTACCGCGTCCACATTTCTCGTATGTAAAGAATGTCAGCATTGGTTTGCCGCTTTTCTTATTCAATTACAGCGACAGGAAACTTCATGGTATCTTCGAGGCTGCAAGCCAGGGACAGTTGGATATTAGACCTTATGGATGGACTCAAGACGGTTCAGATACTCCATTTCCTGCACAGGTATCGATTGCGATATTCCATTCTGTCCCGTAGTTGCTTTGTGAGTTTTTGATTTGTCGGTTTTCCGTATCAAAGTGAAATAAATGGAGCTCACATATTTTAAGCTGTTTGTGTTTTAAGGTCAAGATTCGAATCCTGATGCCATGCCATCCATTGATAGAAGACCAGTTCAGATCTGTAATTTCTAGTAACTACTATGAACCAAGACTGTTTTGGTTTGAACTAGACCGAGATCAAACAAAAGACTTGATCTCGTTGTTTTCAGCTTCGCCACTTACTGTGAGTACTTCCATCCCAAGCAATACACGTAAGAGGAATAGTGTATTCAAAGCTTCATCCGTCCAGGAAGTTGGCTTCACCGAGACACCTGCATCAGAATGGAATGCTCATCCAGACCAGATCAGTGCAGAATGGCAATGCTACGATGCTCCAGGTCTGTTTGGCACAGGAACTCTCATTGGTGAAAATGTTGCAGAAAAGGATGAGGAACCAGGAGAACACGATCGAACTTATGCTTCTGTGGCGAGATGTGCAGGGCTTTCCTTTCCACAAAAGAAGTGGAGTGCCTTGTTTAAAAGTTCAGTCACTTCTACTGTAGGGAATGAAGCCGTAGATTTTAAGGCAACAGCTTTAGAGCTGAACCTTCCATGTATTGCACCTTGTTTGGATGGTGGAAGTAATCTTTCCGAAGCTCCTGCAGATGATTCAGTAAGGCATAATGAACAACTCATAGGATTGAAGCCAAGTGATAAGGTAGTGTACTGTCCTGTAGCAACGGGAGTAAGTTCTTCCTTTCCATTAAGAACTTCGGAAGAAAATTTACCTACTGCTGATCAAAGATGGGAAGGTGAAGACTTTGAGACTGCAACTTCAGATTCTTATTTGTTTGAGCCCAATATGCGATTGAGCTCTTCATGTGATGCACCTTGTTTGGACATAGACGGTAAGTTTTCAAAAGTTTGTACAGATGAGTGTGCAGCAGAAATAGGTTGCAAGGAAAATATACACTTCTGACCAACTGGTGAATGCTCCTCATTTTCAGTCATGACAAAGGAGATGTCATCAAAGCATAAGTGTGGGAAAGAAAAGGGGAGATGCGGGATGGCATCAGATGATATTTGCTTTCCAGAAGCACCAATTGTTTTAGAATCGAAATCCTCTGAACTTGTGTCTGCTGTGGCTGAGGTTGTTGATACTGTCCACTGTACTCTTCCTTTTAGGTGCATGTTTATCTAATCACCCTTTTAACCATGTATCATGTCTGGTATAAAGTTACAGCAAGAAGTTAGGGAGTTGAAGTTATCTCATCTAAAACAAGTTCAAAAAATCATTTCTTTGGAGCAGGCTCTGGTACGGCTCTCATCCCATATTGGTTATTCTCAGCTCTTCATTTTTCTACTGTTATTTTGAGCATAGGCATTTATATTTGACTTCTTTCTTGGTGGCTGTCTTAATCTGCTAAATGTCCAGCAAGTTATGTATATATTTATTTTTTTATGGTTTAAGAAAAACATCTCTTGCTTAGTTTCCTAAAGAATTTCATGAACAAAATGGCAACTACAATAATATCATGCATTACCATATATATGTTTTTTTAATATCTGGATCTTCCTTGCAATGATTTTGAATATGCCTGATTAAATTGGCAATTTAGATTGAATCAAGGAGAGGAATTCGAAGTTTAAAAGATCAATACAAGATTTTGGAACGTGGGTCATTTCCTAAAACTGGATTAGTTACTGAAAAAGAATATGGATCAAGTGATGAACCTTGTTCAGACCTTGATGTGAAAGTGCTTATTGTTGGAGGATATGATGGGTCTCTGTGGTCATCAGCTTTGGGGTGTTATTCTCCTTCTCGTGATCTTATGGAATCCCTTAGTCCAATGAATTTCATACGTTCACATGCCTCAGCGGCAGAGCTAAATGGTGACCTCTACTTGTTTGGTGGTGTATATAATAATTCGTGGTATGATACAGGTAACTGTCATCGCAGTTTCTTTTTTACTTATTTCGTGCAACTAGTTGATTTACTGGCAAGGCAATGACACTCTGACTTTCTTATATAAAGTTGAATCATACAACCCAATAAGCAATCAGTGGGTTAATAGACCTTCACTTAATCAAAAGAAAGGAAGACTAGCTGGAATTTCTCTAAATCAGAAAATTTTTGCTATTGGTGGTGGAAATGGAGTTCAATGTTTCGCAGAGGTGGAAATGTTTGATCCATACGTAGGAAGGTGGATCCCTGGTCAGTCAATGAGATGCAAGGTACGTCCTAACAACTCTTATGTGCTGCAACTTGTTTTGTGTTTAATTAAGTTTGCTTGAACCAGGATAATGACATGATAAACAAACTAAAAGCAAATTAAGAATTGATGGTACTTTCTTTAGGCAGAAATAAGCAAGGATATTGGAAGATCATCAATTTTAGCATGTAATGTTTTAATGAAACTTCCATTTGTTCGATGCATTTTAAAACGTCGATGTATGTATGTGTGGACATGCGCACATTTGCTGGTAAAATTTTGAATTTTTCTAGAAGATGAATAGTTTTCATGTGAGGCCTCGCATTCTTAAGCATATATATGAACAAGCTATATTAACGTAACGTCTACTGTGTTTGAAAATAGTGCTTCTCTGACAGATATCATAGACCACCCCATATCCATCATCTGTGTTAAAAAAAAAATATTAGATTTTGGAATATGTTTTAACTATTTTAGTTTATCCAACTAAGAATACTGCTAATTAGCTTTTTATTTTTTTGGGTCTCAGAGATTCGATGCTTCAGCAGTAGAAATTAATGGCACGATCTATGTTACTGGAGGACGAAATGAAAAGGTTTACTTGAAGTAAGATGCCATTTTGGTTTCAATTTTCTTCTTCCAAAATCTTCATTTATCTGGCGGATGAGTTGTTATCTGCTAATAAGACTTCAACAGCACTTCATTGCGTTATGTTTGCAGCGGACCTGCTTAAAATAAATCCATTTTGCCGCACATGAGTTGGGAGGAATAGTACGAGTATAATGTCCAGTAAAATCGGAAGCATTGCCTGACAAATGAGTTTATGAGGGCACCCACCGAGTTTTTATTTATTTATTTATGACGCTTTATAAATTATAATGCCGCAGCCCACATGCGTTGCCACTGCCACATATGGTAAGAAAAAAAATATTATAGTTAGAAATTTGAAAACCGCAACTTGAAAAACTAAATCTATTTTCTTCGCTAAAAGGTAAAGCTTGAATTTAAGAAAAAAAAAAGATATATATTTTTAAATTGAGTTTAATTTATTTTATAGAAAAAAGTTTTTTTTTTTAAAACATTTGAAAATCTAAGTTGTTATACTTTTAGTTATAGATCCTTTAATGCAACAAAAATTTTAATTTTGGTTTGAAAAAGTTAATTTTAAAAAATGCATGTCCGGTTTTTTTTTCCTTTTGAAATGATTTCTTTCCCGTTTCTTTTGTTTGAGGGTATATTAGTGGTATTGGCACAGTTTCTTTCTTCAGTTGTAAACTGCTTTGTATTTGGGCCAAGCTCTTTTGAGTCCGCCTGATAATGTTTCCATATTTCAGCGTGATGACATGCTGCTCTTAGCTATTTACCTTACGCGTGGTTTCTTGTATTTTCTCTCCCTGATTCCCTGCATAAAAATGTTCATGGAAATTTTTAATCCATGAGTGAATTTTCAAGCTGTCCTGGTATTTATAGGAGCTGTAGATTTTGCTCGGAACAAGGACAACCCCGTTTCATAAGCGACTTTAACGTAATTTAGTGAAATTCGTGTCTCATTATGATATCACTTGGGAATCTGGGATAATCCCCCAATGTATGTCGTTGAGGTAGAAAAAAGAAAAAGAAGCAGCCTGTAAAATTGAGCTAGATAACATACCACCTCTTTTATTTGTAATCATGGCACACGTGTTCTTGGAGACACCTCAAGTGTGTGGTGGAAGGAAATTCATCCTGATTTTTCTTGACCAGAATTTCCCTCCTATCTCAGATCAGCAGAAAGATTTGATCCTCGAGAACATTTGTGGACCAGACTTGGGAAAATGTCCACGAAGAGATCGGGCCATTCATTGTCTGTTCTGAATGAGAAACTGTAAGTTGCCCCCCGGCCGAAAAGATTGAATTTTGGTTCAAGCTACTCAGTATGGATAGGCACGCCATCTTAAGAAACACCATTTTGGTTATTCACATGGAGGTTCTGAGCCATTTTATATGACTAACAGAGTTACAGACATCTTAATTCATGCTTAATTCATGATTTCTTTTTTCGGAATTGACTATGTAAATATGCAACTTAACAGGGGTTTTTTTTTTTTAAAATGAAGAGATTTAAGAGAGACTGCTTCATAAAAAGAGAGTTATATGCTTGTCTTTTTGCATCTGAAGAGTTCTTTATACTCTGAAAATTTATGTTTGCAGATATGCTGTAGGCGGCCATGATGGAAATAGGATGGTCTCATCTGTTGAGGTTTTTGACCCTCGTGCTGGTTCATGGATGACGGGTGAATCCTTGACTTGTTCGAGGGGATGCTTTGGTGCTGTTGTAATTGCAGATTCTCTGTATGTCATTGGGGGATTAAATGAAAATGAGGAAGTATTGGACACGGTATGCAAATGCATCCATATGGCATATCCTTTAAACTTCTTTTCATGGATATCTGACTTCTTTGTGGATCTTGTTTGATATGATGATAGGTGGAATGTTATAAGGAGGGACGTGGATGGGCATTGACAAATCTTAGAGGCGTTGGAAAAATATGCACTTTCTCTGCTGTTGTCATGTAATGCCAGGGAGTGAAAAGCAATAGGTTAGGGTTGAATCTTTTCAATCTTGTCTGTCTGTCTGTCCTTTCAACCGTGTTCGTATTCTAAAGAGTAGTGGGCTATAACAAAGTTTAACGTACTTATGGTTGGGTGGGGAACACCACGTGAGCCATTTAAACCTAGTGGCATTTTAATAATTTTCAAAGGTAGATTGTGTTTTTTTTTTTTTTTTTTTTTTATAAAAAAAAAGTGATGTGTGGTGCATGTGTGAGTAGAAAAGAGCATAAATGAAACAGAAGGAAGAGTGCGGCGCCTTAAGGGAGAGAGAGGATTTGTCCCCTTTTTTTTCATCATACTTCCATTAGGGTTTTGAGAGATGATTTTGATGAAATTTTAGTATGTTATTTCCAAAGTTTCGTTTTGACTTGTGCTGATGATTGTTGAAATTCCTCTCCGATTGTTTACTGCAAATACCTACTTGATGAGATTTTTCTTGCTACTCCAATTGATATCCACTTGCATGGTGATGATATATGTTAAACCAAAAATATAAATAATTTGGATGTACTGGTAACCTTTAGAGGTTCTTTTAGAGAAGACAATCTGTAAGCCTATTATTATTGCTGGTGGAAGTTTTAACTAGATTAGATCCAATGGTTTTTACCTTTGCATTGGAGAATTTTCTGCGTAAAAATTTTGGTGTCTTGCTTGATTTTCTTTATTTAGTTTGTGAGTTTATTTTTACTAGATTGTAGTTTAATTTGCAAAAAGAAGGGTAGAAAATATTCTTGTGTATTTGGTGTTCATCCTATCAAAGTGGTACTAGAGTTTGGTTGATTATTTGTGTTGATTGTTTGTGGATTAAATGGAGGATTCATTTGGTAGCATGGTTAAACTCATTTTGTCTAATTACTCAATTCGGAAGACATGGATGGAGAAACAATTTTGTATTGGTTTGACTGGTGTTAAACTAGAAAGGAAACTGATGAGAAAGGAAGAATTGAACAGTAAAGTTGTTAGTCATGCCAGACAATTAGTTTATCAAAGTGTCTTCCATTATGTAGTCAAAGAAGTAGATGCTTACAGTTTTAGATGAAATTAAAGTCTATTTGAGCGAAAGACAACACAAACATAAGATTTGTTGGGTGGGTCTCTCCATGTATTGGGAAGCCCACGTGAGCCACTTAAACCAAGTGGCATTTTTTAGTATATTTAAAATGTAGGTTTTGTGTTTTAAAAGAAGGAAAAATATAGTTGCAAGTATAATTGTGTACTAATCTGTGTATTAATATGATGTGATTGGTCAAAAAGTAGATTTTATTGAAAACAGTGTTAATTTAAATTTTAAGTATGAATAAATCAGTATTGGTACACAGATTAGTGCGCGAATGTGCTTGTATGTAGCAAAACTCTTAAAAGAAAGTGATGTGCGTGCATATCAGTAGAAAAAAAGCATAAAAGAGTGGGAGGAGTGCGGTGCCATGAGAGAGAGAATTTGTCCTCTTTTTCATAAGAGTTTTGAGGGATATCTGTGATCCCATATTGATAAAATCTTAGTATATTATTCCTGATGGTGAAAACTTCGGGTGCTGAGTCTTGAAATTCCTCTCCAGTTGGTTACTGCAAATATCCGCTTGGTGAGGTCGCTCTTATTGCTCTAATTGATATCCATTGGCATGGTGATGATTATGTGTTGAACCAAGAATATAAATATTCTTGATGTGCTGATAGAAGACAATCTATAAATCCATTATTATTCATAGAAGAAATTTTAATTGAACTAGGTCCCGTAAGTTATCCCTTTCGTATAGGAGAGTTTTCAACATAAAAATTTTGGAGTCTTGCTTATGGGTTGTCTGATTTTATTTATTCCGTTTGTAAGTTTATTTTTTCTAGATTGTCAATTTAATTTACACAGAATAAGAGAAACATATTCCGCTATGTATTTGATGTTCACCCTATCACTTATGGTAGTGGTATACACTCAGTACGTTGGGTAAATTTTGGAGTTGTGCTCTCTTAAAAAACATAGGAAAACGTGGAGATTCAAATCCTTCTGTTTTATCTGTACGCATATATGTAAGTGGTACAAGTAATACAGCCGAGTACTGAAGTTAAACATTCTAGAGACTTGATGCTGAAGGTAGTTTGTCTGATTTCACATATCCTTTTCCCTCGTTATAATAAATTTCTTTCTTACCCGCAAGAAAACTAAATAAATAAAGATATAAGACACGATTGTGACATTGATTTTGATTTCTTGGGGTCGATGCAGTTATTACGGTCTATTATGTCGAGTTTTGGTCTCCCGCGGATTAGAAGTGTACCATGGCTATTGGGCTTATGATAGGCATTTTTCTGGATTTTTCTTTCCTTTTGAAAATAAACCTTTGTATTCATTTATAAAATTGTATTACTCATTACATGGTCTTTCATTCTCTGTAATGTTTCTAATACATGCTGGTACTTCTTCTATCCAACTAACTCAAGACTGTAAAAATAAAGCTTCCTTCGCTAACACGCGCTGCCTCGTTTGAATTTCTGTACACAAACTTGACACTCCATCCATTCCTTTCTTTCAACAGCTTCTTGACATCTTCTATAACACTTCCATAAAAAGTGAGATCTTCTTGCACCTCATTTACTACATTAACAATGACTTGGGTATCACCTTAAAAAATTACTTTGCTGAAATTAAGATCCCTGCAAACTTTCGTAACTTTCCACAAGGCATAGCTTTCTGCAACAGCAGGATGGACTGCATTACTTCTTTGACTACCCATAGCAACCAGAACTTCCCCTTCATCATCTCTAATAACTACCCCTATCCCCATCTTCCTTCCTTTTTGATCCACGGCCATCCCAGTACAAAGTTCTCCCTTGGCTTTTTCCACTTCAGCTTCCTTCTTTCTTCATTGCTGCCTTGACTTCTCCTTGAAATCCCTTGCTAATCTGACCACTTGACTTGGCTTTTTAAACTTTCCTTAAAAAATGAATTCGTTTTTTTTAAACCATAGGCTCTTCATTATGGTGGCTACCTCTTCTATTTCTGGCTTGCTCAGCTTCTCCATCAATCTCTCCCACAATGCTAATAGATTAGCTTCATCATTTTTCCACTTCTGCACCACACATAGATTATGACCAAACGTCACTTGCTGTAGGGTAATGCCTTAACACATGTATGGCTGCTTCTTCTTCCCTTTTACATATTGGGCAGTTGGGACTTTCTGAAAATTTTCTAATGAATAGGTTCCTTCTTGAGGATAACATCTCATTCCCTGCTCTCCACATAAATAATTTAACTTTCCCTAGTGCATTCAACTCCTACATGCTTCTCCACCTACTACCAATTTCTCTTCCCCCTGAAAATTCACCTTGAGCTTTCTTTTTTCTATCAACTTCCAAGTGGTATGCATTTTTAACTGAGAAAAAACATTTTTTGGTTGGACCCCACACTAGTTTATTTTTAGCATCCATACGATGGATTGGAATACTACAAATCTGGTCTGCTTCTTCATTATTAAAAATTCTTTTGATCAGCTGCTCATTCCATTCCCCATTGCACTGTATCAGTTCACTGACTTTAGCTTCCTTGTCCAAAATTGATATTGGGGATTGTATACTAAATGTTGAAGGAGTAGATAGTCATTTTTGTCCACATATTTTTATATTTTTTCCATTCCTAACCCTCTGTCTCAATCCCTCTCTCAAAAGATTCACTGCATTTCACACACTTTTTCATATGAAAGATGGTCTATGTCCCAGTTTTGCCTCCAACAAAGAAGTTGATCTGAAGTACTTCTCTTTAAATATCTTAGTTACCATACTTCTTGAGTTTTAAATGACTCTCCACCCCTGCTTGGCCAGCAAAGTCATATTGAAACATTTTATTAATTCAAGTCCCTAAACCCAAGACCCCCTCTTCCTTTTGGCTTCCCCATCTTCTCCCAACAACACCATTGCACACTGTTGCCTTTTTGTTGGTTAACCCACCAGAATTTTGCAAGCATTATATTGAGCTCTTTACGCAGGTGTTTTTGGAAGTTTAAACACACTCATAGTGTAAGTTGGAACTACTTGAAGTACAACCTTAATCAAAACTTCTTTTCCTGCAGCTGACAGAAAGGTGTTTTTTCTAGTTATTTACCTTTTTCCAAACTCTTTCTTTAATATATTTAAAGGTATTATACTTCGATTTTCTAACTATAGAAGGTAACCCCATATACTTATCATAGATGCCTCTCATAACTGCCCCTTAACTCCAAAATCCTCTCTTTTTCCTCATCCCTTGAATTGGAACTAAAAAATACTGCAGTTTTGACCTTATTTAAATACTGACCTGAAGCTCTTTCATATTTCAATAGCAAGCCTTGTATTTTAACATTCCTCCACCCTGGCTCTTCCAAACAATGTACAATCATCAGCAAACAACAAGTGGTTTACTCGAGTTCCACCTCTTGTAGCAGTCACTCCCTTGTATCACCCTTTGAATCAGAATGGTTAAGTAAGGAACTAAGTCTTTTAGCATAAAGAATGAATAAATAGGGAGACGAAGGACCTCCCTGTCTCAAACCTCTCGAGGGATATATCCTTGTTCCTAGTCTTCCTTTTATTAAAATAGAATAACTCATTGTTGAGACACATTTTATTATCAACTCAACCCACTTTTTGCAAAAACCCTACTTCTTCGTAACTGCCTCCAGGTAAGGCCATTCAATTCTATCATAAAATTTTGACATGTCAAGCTTTACAGCTATATTCCCCATTTTGCCTTTCTTCCTTGCTTTCATTGTGTTTAACACCTCATAGGCCAATATAATATTGTCAATTATTAGTCTCCTTGATATAAATGCACTTTGGTTGGGAGATATGACTGCATTTAACACTTTTTACAGTCTGTTGGCTAGAACTTATGGGTTTGTCTTATATACTACGTTGCATATACTAATGGGTCTATATTCACTTGCCAACCTCGGATCCTTAACTTTAAGAATAAGTGCGATATAGGTATAATTAACAGAAGGGTTCAAAGAATTACCATTTAGCCATGACAGCACATCATTGCATACTTCATCTCCAAGTATATGCCAGTGTTTTTGATAAAAGCAGTCCCCAAAGCCATCTGGTCTAGGTGATTTCAAATGAGCCATCTGACTTATTGCCTCCTCTATCTCTATTTTGGTAAAAGTCTTAGACAGGTTTTCTTTCATCCCCCTTGACACACGGTTCCATGTTCTTCAGACATTCATTAATATCAGCACTACTAGGCAATGAAGAGGTAAACAACTTTTCAAAAAATACTTTAAAAGCCCTTTCCAACACTTCTGGAGACTCGTTAGCCCTGTATTCTGATCATCAAATAACAACTTTATACTGTCCTTTCTCCTCCTTTGATTAACACAACTATGGAAAATTTTTTTGTTTCTATCTTTGAGTTGATATCAATTCATTTTTGCTCTTTGCCTCCACTTTAAATCTTCCTTGTCCAGAACAACCCCAATCTCTTTTTGAATTCTTCTTATCTCTCCTATATTATGGCTCTCTTCATCCTCTTGCAGTTGTTTTAACAGTTATGTCTTATCTCTTATAACTTTCCCATTGTCAACAACAATCTGTTTGCTCCATCTTAGTAAGGCTCCTTTGCTATCTTTAGCAAAATCTCTGCATCCTTGTTAATGATTCACCCGTTGCCGGGCTCTTCAGCCAGACCCTTGTAATTACTTCTTCACAATCCTCCTCTAGTTTTTCTTGCCTCTGCCTTACACCCTTATTTTCATTATGTGCCAAGATCTCATTGAAGTCACCCACCACACACCAACCATAGTTTTCTAAAGGTTTTAGTGAGGCCAATAGCTTCCATGATTCTTCCCTCAAACTAGTATCAGGTTGCCCATAATACGCTGTCATCAACCATTTCTCTTTTCCTTCCTTATTATAATCCATGCATTAATGTGCCTGTGTGAGTATTATGAAAATATTTAACTACTATTCATTATTTTTTTTGATAAACAAACAAAACTACTATTCATTATTTTTCATCTATTTTTTACTATTTTGTATTACTATTTATTACTATTCAATACTTTTTCACTACTATTCATAAAATATCTAAAATCACCTCACTACCTAAACACAACCTTAATATCTCCACTTCCATCGACTGATCCCACAACAGCATTCAACACCCCTTCCTTCCATCTGGTTCCACCATGAAACAACCTTCACATTTCAGCCTTCTTTTTATTCTTTCACTTTTACCACTTCTCAACTTTGTTTCCATCAGAAAAAATACATTAGGCTTCTTCTCCTTTGCCAGTTAGCAAAGATCTTTTTCTGGATTCGGTTGCACCAATTGGACACGAACTGTTGAGTTTGGTTACCATTGTGTTCCTGAACTTTAATTCATAGCTTTTACCAATATTTCTAAAAGATATATGGTGACATGTCGGCGTTAAGGTTGGAACTAGGTTTGTATATCCCTTCCATCGTGAAAGGAGGGTGAAAATGAACGTGATGCCCCTTTTTTTATTAATATTGTCAATTACGGTTAACCTGCTCTAACGAATCATCTATGTTTTTCAAGGTATCCGATCTGCCTCCATATGCATCAAACAACAAAGTTTAACTATATCCAACACAAATCGCAAGAAACGTCAATAGCTTTGAGCATAGCTACTTTAGATGGAAAGAATAGCATGACCTTAAAATAGAAAAAAAAAAAAAAACGAAGTTCAAGCCTCACCAGCTCTCCAACTAATAAATTCCGGTGGGAATCACCATTGATCGGGAAGAGCTCACTGGATGCCATGAAACGATGGCAAGAGAGCAATAAGAGGGTCTCCGTAACCAACTGCTTCTGCAAAGCAGACAAAGTTTAAATCAAACAGTTTAGTTAGTCATAATAGCCGTTCATGCTATAAATCTGGTACATCTATTGATGTACTCGAACTAGAGAATCAACTTCATAGCCCAAAACGTACTTTCACTGAGAAGGTCGTTATCGCTTCGCTCACTTCCAGAGCGGAATTCATATCAGGGCCAAAATTTGAGAATTTATTTTTATTTTTTTATAGTTGAATCCAAAGTCATCGTCATGGAAATTCTATATTCATTTCACCGACTAATCTATATTTTAACGGATGATGTTTTGTATAGCGAGGCTGTAACTTTATTTTATTATGGGACAGGGGGCATAGCTGGCCTCAAGATACTTTTCCATTCACTTAATGCTAACCGTTAATACACCAAAACTGTTGACTCATCATCATGAACCGTAATCACCTTCTTGTTTTGGGCAAGTAACTATAACGTACATTATTATCATTGATTCATTTTAACACGAGCAAAAAAATGCACTAGAAAAATTTGCCCTTCACGTGTAGAGTGATTCAAGACAATTAAATTATTATCACCTTATAAATAAAAAAGATCAAAGACGTTTTACCTCCATCATCAAAAAGGAGCTTTAATACTTCTCCAGCCTTATCTGACTGCTCAACATACCATAAGTTATCACCGTTACAAGAACTTATAATGAAGAAATTACCAAAATTAAAGATACTAAGACGAGTAGTCACCTTCACGGGAAGTTCAGTGCCAAACTGATCCAAATATCCAATTACTTGTCCTTCCTTTATTAGATCACCCTGTAAATCCAATAATTAATAAAAGGAATTGAGGTTTGGAGCCAAGGTGGTGTTTCTTACACTTGTTGGCTACATATAAGTGATAAATCTGACAATTTTTTTTTTATCTACCAAAGATGTTTGACAGAAAATCTATGCATGCACAGATACCTCTTTACAAATAGGAGGTTGCTTCTTCCCTTTCACAGTTCTGCCCCTTCTAAATGACCCAACCTAACAGGAAAAAGTGATGGCAGATAGTATATAATAGATGTCATCCCCAAAAATGGAAACGTGAAGAGTACACTGCACAAGAACACCACATACCGTTGGGGATGATACTAAAACATATCCACTTGATCCAGAAGCCTCTAGGGCTGCTAACTTTGAAGACTTCTCTTCTGGAACATTTGTAAATGGACTGGAAGCTTTTGTTGGCGATGGTGATGGAATAACTGGTGCTGATTCAACCATGGGTTTAGTTGGAATAGGTGGTGGTATAATGGGTGAAATTCCAGACATGGGAGCTTTAGTGGCTCCAATGTTCCGCTTCAGATGCATTTCAAAATCTCCAACCTATTAAAGAGCAGCATATAATCCGTTTTCATACGAGATTATGCGGTAAACATGCTATGCGACCATGTAACTGCCAATGTTCTGAGACAGACAATACCACAACCTTCCGGTCAGGAGTTGATCTGTTCAAAATTTACCAGGAGATTAAAATCATGAACATTGCATTTAGTTATCTTTATGCTTCGACTCATTTTCCTCATCAAAGGAGCCACAGAAATGGATTATGATTTGTGTCATCTATGAGGACCTGAGGCCAATGTGCGCAAGTTGAACTACTGATCAGTGCCCGGGCTTTTATTTGGGCTGAAAGTTCCAAAGCAAGGGATTAGGACTATAAATGAACCAATCTGTTCGATAGTCTATTCGATACTCGCTTGGTTAAACTCGGATCGAGCTTGACTCATGAAAAAAAAAAAAAAAAAGCTTGCCCATGACAGCAGATACCCGCTCAATCAGTAAATGACACATAGCTGACTCGATTCAACTAAGGCCCACTTGTTTATGCTTGAGTCAACTTATAAGCTCAACTCAAGTAAAGTCCACTTGTACATTGATAAATATGTATACACACACACGCACATATATATAATAATATACAAGCATAGCACATTTTATAATTAAATATATAGCATATAACCTAATTACTTATGCCTATATATTGAATATACTTCATAGCTATTTTATAATTTGTACAATAGTTAGTCGATAAGATAAGATTTAATAATTTCATATACTAGGATGCAGGAACCATATATGAAATGTTGATATATACTATCATATTATCTATATGTATTAGTAATTTATGTAGGCATATAATTGCCTACATATAATTGCCTACATAATTTATGTAGGCATATAATTACTTATCAAAAAAAAAATTTATGTAGGCATATAATTTATGGCTATTATAGATAAATATCAATTAGTTACATATTAATTATTTATCAATTTTTACAATTTTCTAATAAAGGGTCTACTTGTTAGTTGTAAAAATTTCATTAGAATTTAGATTTTTTATTTATCTAATTTCTTAATTATTAAAATTTATTAAAAAACTAAAAAATAAACAACTCCGGCTCAACTCGAGCTGGATCGAGCTTGAGCTCGAGTCAGCTCAAGTTGAAAACTTAGCTCATCGAGCTGTCGAGCCAAGGTCGGCAATCCAAAGACCAGATCCGTTTGGCTCAATTATAGCCCTACATAAGACGGATAGGAGTGTAACTAACTTCCAATTAATTATGACATATCAGTAAAAGGATTTGGCATAAAATTCACAGAGGCATGGTCCTCAAGCTCACTTCATGCACAAAGCTTGCTCATAGGATTTTGAGTTGCCGGCACCTTTCCAGTGGTGCTCTTGAGTTAGCGACGAAGTGATGCTGAAGAACCCACACAAGGATTTTGCTAACACTTTATGTATGATTTAATGCATTTCTCACCCGCACAATCACAACAAAAAATAAAATAAAAATAGGGAAGAATAATAAAGAAAGAAAGCCAGATATTTGAACGTGGGCATTGAATTTCACCTTTAGTTTCAGCTCAGCAACTTCTGTCTCGTCACAGACCTCTAGTACCAGTGCCTGATAATTTCAAAACGCTAAACATCTGTTACATTTTTAAAAAGACGGAAAGAATGCAACATATAAGGTAGAAAGATTTGTAAGCAATGCCAACCAATATAACGTCATACTCAACCAAGAGATACCTAAGGGAAAATTAACCATGATCTAAGTTTAAGAATAACAGTTGGGAGAGTCAGACTCAGGCCGAGCCCCGAGCATGTGTTTTCAAAGCGACAAAGGTTTGCAGAGGTTTGAACTCAGCCTTGTAAAAAGTCAAATCATGAGATTAAAACCGACAAGGTACGTGCAAAGAATAGATATAATCATGTAGGAGGCCATCATGTATCAACATCAGCAAGCTTAGAAGCATTTGAGCTTCACACTTCAAAGCATGATTGAAAATAGTAAGTATAAACAAAAATGACTTTTTCCAATTTGTTTGGACAACTAAGTAATAAAACAATACATGTTTTTCAAAGGATATATGGAAATATAATGGCTAATATGAACAGAAGAACTGGAGGGAAAAAATAGTAAAACTCAGAGATATTCTCACCTCTAATTCATTAGGAAAAGTAGCACTGAATGGAGCTTTCTCCTCCAATGAGCCTTTGACAACAGTATCTGAAGAAACTCTCACATCATCACCAAATACATAAACAAAAAAATCTTGAAATCATCTTATTTCAAGAATACTATGAATAACAATATGCAGACTGACAGTATCACGTTGGAAGAAGAATAAAACCCCAAAGGCAATCGGCTTTCTAGATGATAGCATTATCTTTAGTAGCAACACAGTGCAGTTTCATTCAGACAACAACAATGATTCATGCAAAGCAGAATGCAGGATGAACCATAGAGATAGTGAAAATGAAATATGCTTGCCTGAACTGAGCATTTTCCGCTGTCCAAATTACAAATGGATTGACACCTTCTTCCTTTTTTCCAAGTTTAATTACAAACACTGCCGTGGAAACATTTTCCATGTACAAACCAATAGAATGTAGGTTCTGACTCTTCTGAGATAGAAGCATGATTTATATATTTAATGTGCATCTGCTAAACCTTTACTTTATTTTATGTCTGCTACAGCCAGGAAAAACAGAACTTCAAGGGTACTGATTCACATGAACTCAACAGAATTCTAGGCTATAAAGAAAGAACCTCACCATCGAACTTAGATGTTTCCATAGCTTCAGACGTCTTTGCAGATAGTACTACCATTCCCTTCTGCTTTGTAGATGAAAAAACAAGCTTCCCACTAACTGTCAAGCCTTGGCTGCACGATTTACTTGGAATAGGCCAGCTGGCATTATATATAGGTACCGGACTAGGCCTCTCAAGTAAGGAGCGCGCCTGTGAAGTACTCCCTACGGAACCTGGAATTCCACAGAGATATATAAACATTTGAGCGCAGATCAAGTTTCGATAACAGCTACTTATAAAAAAAAAAAAAAGTTTCGATAACAGCTAAATCGTTTCAACTATGATACTTAAAGCAAAATGGATCATACAAGGTGATTATATAACTGATAGATGCCTATAGTATTAAGTAATGTAACGCTAGGCTCTAAGTCCCACTGCTCATTTCATATTGAGAAAAAAAAAAAAAAAAGAAAGTGAAAGAAATGTAGGAAGGAAAAAAAAAAAAAAAAAACAAGAAAACTAAAACAAATGAAGGAAAAAAGAAAAGAAAAGAAACTTGATTAAAAGCATGCAATTGCTCTTTTTCTCACTTCAAGAATGCTCGGACATTAAAATTTAAACAATTAAATTAGAAATAATCATTAAGATTTTAAGAATTCCACCCTAGGATCAAGAATCAACAGGTGCCTAATTCATTCAAAATAAACATGAAAGCACGTTCCTTGCATCATTTAATGCAGCTACAAAATACAACTAGAGTTTGTCACCTAATTCAGAACATCTCGTCCTCTTCTCTACTCACTACACACTTGTAACAGTACCCCGCACCTCCTCCTGTTATGATTTTTAACTTTGCAACCGGATCCCCTCCATTTATCCGCAGGTTAAAAATCATAGCAGCAAGAGTACCAATAAATTCATATGATCGCAGCACCGCAAATTTTTTTTTCACCTCAAGAGGTTAGAATTTGGACGCACTTGGCTCAAGGGGGGAAAAAGGAGAGAATAAATTCACAATATCGGTACCAATGAATTCAAATTTTCAAAACTCCATGTCCTAGGACAAATTCGAATATGAAAGATCCTGAAATTTCATTGAATTGGAACAAAACAGATCCCTGAGACTTCCATATCAACACAAAATGGACGAGCTAATACGATCTGGAATTACAAGTCATAGCTCCGTTCGGTTCCTAAGCGAAAAGGTTTACAATCAATATACGATAGATATTCCTTCAAAATAGAAAGTATTTTTCAAGTCCTTTGTATCTCATTTTTTTCATCGGACCAAACACGACCAAAATCAAAGAAAAAACCAAGCACAAGGTCAAATCAAGCAAACCTCTAGCGGTGCGCCCAAACACAAATATGTATGCATAGAGAGAGAGAGAGAGAGAGAGAGAGAGAGAGAGAGAGAGAGAGTTACAGTGAAAAGATCGGACAACAGCGGAGGACTCCATGGAAGACAAGCCGAAATAGATGAGTTGAAAGAAGAGGGAAAATATATAGCCAAGTCCGGCGGGGAGTGCGGAGATCGAGAAGAAGAGGAATGGCTTTTTACTGAGAAAGGAGCATTGGCTGATTTAGTGCAGTTGGAAGAGCTTCGAGCTTGAGCTTCGAAATGTCCGTTACATCTACCCTTTCGCCCTTTTTCATTATTTTATTATCTGATTAATTTCTTTCGGTCTACGTTGGCTAGACGGCACCGTCTCCTCATCTTACAAACCGTAGAAGCGATTGAGCTCTGGGCGTGTGCTGGAAACGACAAGGATTCACGGCCGTTTTAGGCTTAAGATCCAGAGGTTGGCCATCGTTCATGGCTCTTTCAATATCCTATTTAATTTATAATGATTGGTTGAGATTTAAGGATTTTATATCATATACTACCTTAAAAAATATAGAATAGAAATCTCCCAGGCTTAAATAAAAAATAAATAAATACTATTTCATCCATTTTCAAGCACTTGGATGTAAGTAATCGAGCCAAACTCTCATAAATGTATAACAATCTCGAGGCCAATAGCTTCAATAATATGATGCAATTAATGGACCCATAGAGGAATTATTCGTTGAATATAAGAACTACAGAATAATATGCTAAGATATGAACTCTTTGAGAAGCCTAGCCAATAGCTCGAAAGTTGGGCCAATTTCTTGTAGTTTAGCTAAGCAATGGTTAGATGAAGGATTTCTCTAAATTCCAGACTTCTGGTCTCGCGATAAAAATGTTCCAAGGCCAATATGTTAACCAGATCCGCCCTCTGATCTCCCACTCCATGCTCGTTCCTATTGCACTTTTGTCCACCTTCCACCACACTCTCTCACCGTACTCATCACCAGCAAATACTATTCCACCTTGCCTTGTGAATGGCCGGTATGCGCTCGAGTATGGGTCTCTAAACCAAGCCTTGGGGTTAAGTAATGCAAGCTTTGAAGGCTTTGAAGAGAATACTTCTCTTCCATCCTCGCTGTCGTGAAGAAACCAATTCAAGTTTGCCCTATAGCCATTAACTGATTCCTCGAATTTCCAAGGCTTCAAACTCATAGTCATGGGCTCTCCAGATGATAGCTTGAGTCCCAAGTAAGGGTTTGATGGTTCGAATCCGGCTTTTATACTTCTTTCGCAGCCAAGCTCTGTTGTTGCGTTCTCAGACGACTTGCTTACTGAAACGCTTACTACGTTGGTTTGAAGAGTTGGGAGTAAGTTGCAAAGAAATTCGTGAGGGGAAGTGCTTTTCAGCTGTCCCAACTCCTTGTTCATTCATTAGGTTCTCATTCAATAGTCTGATGACATCACACCTGTTCGAAAAGGAAAGACAAAAGACTAGAGGCCAGGTTAAAAAAAAAAAAAAAAAAAGAACCAGCTTGGGAACTCTTTCATTAGCGTTGTAAAATTTTGTACTTTTGTCACATTTTCTACAGAAATTAGGATATAATTTTGCTTTAAATAACAATAGAAGTACTTTTAAAAGGCTAAAGTATAGCTAGCTGTTCTATTATTTACTGCCTTCTATGTAAAATAGAATTGAACTATGCAGTAAAATCATCGTGCCTTATGTTATCGGTGTTCACCATCACGTCGACCCAATTCTCCTGTATTACTACACTGGAGTTGAACTGGACAACGCCTTCGAGTTGGTGGTAACAAGAGAAAATTGCAATCGCTCATCAACAGAAGGGTTGCTCGAGTTCTCGATATCCATGGCTATGACTGGACAATATAAATGAACCTTCCATAACCCAAAGGTTGAAACTCCATGAGAAAACAGAGGTGATGGTGTTTTGAGAGACCGGCGTGTGGCTTGGAGTTCTATAATCCAATTTGTAATTGCAAGGTTTGTGGACCGCATCCATTTCTCTTCTATATTAGAGCATTAAGACACGCTAAACGGAGAACTTTGTGCTTGGCCACACAAAAATTTTATCTCAAACACAAAATTCTCATTTCATTATTACAATTTTTCCAAATCTTTATATAAAATATAATAAACTTATCAACTTTTTCAAATCTCAAAATAATAATAATAATATTAAAATATAATATTTTAATATTTTATCTTAAAACTCAAAATTTTTATCTGAGAATTTTCACTGGTCAAGCGGAACCTAGTTTCATGAGCAACTTTGTTGCTTGTCTTGACTAACAATTTGCTAGGTGAGTCTCAAGAGCATTAAGACACGCTAAACGGAGAACTTCAGGAGCTTCATAGATGCAAACGAGGAATAATAGAGTGAGAAACATGAAGTTGAACATGTCCTTAATGTTGGAAATTTGGACCTCCTAAATTTACTCCCCTAGGATTTACAATTTGCAGGAATAACAAGAAAAATAGAGAAATAATAACAACACAAGATATTTATGTGGAAACTCCTAAACAGGAGAAAAACCACTAGATCCAGAGAAAAAAATCCACTATGTGAAAAATTGTTACAATTACACAATTTCTCTCCTCACCCCAAATACACCCACAAAGTTTTTCCTACTAACAAAACTTTAACTCACACATCTTCCAATTTTACAAAAATGGACAACAAATAAATTTAACTAGAGTAAAAAGTTACTAGCTAAGCATTTGATTGGTACACTTAAACTAAAAGGTTAAGCCTCTTATTTATAAGCCTTGAGGGCTTGCTCCTTCTAATTTCCCACTCATGTGGAACTAACCAAAGGAGCAAACCAAGTCAACACTAAAGATGTAGAGTCAAGTTTGAGGAAGTTGAGGAAGGAGTCGTTCTTGTTTGAGCCATAACGGAGGACATCTTCAATAAAATTGACCAAGAGGGTGAACTTTTTTTTTTTTTTTAAGACGAGCCGGCAGCCACCCACATAGTAGTCACGTCCCAAATTTATTAATAAACCTCACTTATGGCAGAGGAAAATTGTGGTTACATCTCGAGGCCGGGGGATACAAAAAACCAAAACCCAGGCCTTAAAACACCAACCAAAAACCTTAACTAAAGTTTATACAAAACAAAGAACCAATACAAGAAAAAACCTGCACCTGCAAAAAGACAACAAACGAACCACACATACAAAAATAAAAATAGCACTTTGAGAATAAAGAGAAGAAAAACCAACTTACTAGGATCAAACCTATGAGATGCGTAAATAAGGAAGACCAAGCCTATCCGTCCCGAATAAGACCTCTTAGTTGAGTAGGAATATCATCATCATCAGCCCAGTTTGTAATTAAGCCCCTAGCACCTCGCTTAGCAAGAAAATCACTCACAACATTTCCTTCACGAAAAATATGACGAACACGATACTCCATGCACATAAGGTACGCATTTAATTCATCTCAGAAATCCTCTAAATACTAGATATTACAAGACCCTTTAGTGATCCAACTAACCAGAAGCTGAGAATCTGTCTCAATCTCAACGTGAAAAAACCCAAGATGGAAGCACCTGCGAACCCCTTCCAACACACTACGTAACTCAGCATAATTATTAGACCCATGACTCAGCGATACAGAATATGACATACAAAACTTGCCACCATTATCACGAATAACACCCCCAGCACCAACCGGCCCCGGATTACCTAAACTGCTACTGTCAGTATTAAGCTTCACCCAACCAAATTGAGGCCTAGACCATCTCACCACACGAACTTGCTTAGGCTTAGGAGCTAAAATTGGAATATCAAGCCTATTCAAAATAGCAACATCCTGAGTAGAAAGCTTGGAAACTTTCATGATCAAGTGCATAATTCTACGGATCCAAAATTTAATAGCTTGCCAAACTGACTCAGCAGTAAAAATCTTATCTTCATACCGTGCTTTGCAACGCCAATCCCAAAGTTTCCAAGAAACAATAGAAGGAAGAAGGCCAAAAATAGTCCTAATTTCTGAAGACTTACTCGCACGACAAAACCAAAAATTAATCTGATCTTGCTAGGTTTGAAAAACCTCGATATGAACACCTAACTGAATTGCAGCCATACGCCAAATCTGACGAGCAAAGTCATCAGTACAAAGCACATGATTTAAGTCCTCAGCGTGGCCTCGAGCGCAACAATGACATTTAGAAACCAAAGGAATCCCAACAGTTTTAATCTTCTCATCTACACTCAAGCAATTATGAAGAGCCTTCCACATCATAATAGAAATTTTCTTAGGAAGATTAGTATGCCAAATCCAGTTAGCCCAAGGTAGAGGAGATGCCCTGATCCTAATACAGTCCCAAGCACTCTTAGTAGTAAGGTTACCGTCGGTGGCCTTTAACCAAATTAAAACATCCTGCCCATCCCTCCTCCTAGCCAACAACTAACATAATTCATAAGCTTTTTGAGGTCCCACAAGCCTTTCCAAGAGAGAAACATCCCAACCATTATCAAGGCGACACTCTTTGATCTTCAAAATGGGTTGATCTATAATCGGATAATGACCACTGAGCGGACCGCCCTCAACCCAATTATTATACCAAAAATAGATATTACCTTCTCGAACAAGCCACTTTGAGTTATTTAAAATGTCGGGAATACATTTAACAATAGATTTCCAAAACCAAGTGCCCTTGTCTGGCTGCAAAAGAGAAATATGATTACCCATAATATATTTGCCCCTAAAAAACTCTGCCCATAAAGACTGGCCCTTAAGAAGCTGCCAAGCAAGTTTCAAATGTAAAGCTTTCTGAATATCACCAAAGTCACGAATACCCAAGCCCCCCTCCTCAATAGGCCTACAAATATTCTTCCAAGCAATCCATTTCCTCTTACGTCTACCTTCAGCATCACCCCAGAAGAAAGAACTCAAGATCCTGTTCAAGGCTATGAGAATAGATTTAGGAACATTTAAAACAGCCAACAGATGAGTAGCCATACTAGACAAAACATGACGAAGAAGGATGGTACGACCAGCACCAAAGAGCATCTTCATCTTCCAACCCGCTATCTTCCTTTGAACCTTACCGAGCAACTCACCAAAGTCCCCAACTTTAAGCCTACCATCAACAATAGGAACACCCAAATATTTAAAAGGAAACATACCTTCAGCAAAACCAGTGATACGAAGAATAGAAGTTTTCCTAGCAAGGGGAATTTTTTTAGAGAAATACATAGCACTTTTATTTTTGCTAAGAACTTGCCCCGTCCAATCTTCATAAAGATTCAAAACCTGCATCAAACCCTTCACGGACCTCTTACCACCATTAGCAAAAATAACAATATCATCCGCATACATAAGGTGGGAAATGAGAGGAGTACCTCTAGCTTGAATGAAAGAACCAATTTTTCCATTCCCAAAAAAATTCTTAAGAAGGCGGGAGAGCACCTCTTGCATAATGATAAATAAGTAAGGAGAAAGCGGATCCCCTTGCCTCAACTCACGCTCACCCTTAAAGAAACCCAAAGAGGCGCCATTCATCATAACAGAGAACCAAGGTGTGGAAATACAAGATTTTATCAGCCTACAGAATTGAGGGGAAAAACCAAAAGCATCCAAGACATGTAAAAGGAAATTCCAATCTACCCTGTCATAAGCCTTGGACATCTCAAGCTTAACCAAAACATTCCCCCCATTAATATTTTTATGAATAGAGTGGACCATCTCTTGGGTAAGGTTAATATTTTCAAAAATACTCTGGCCAGGAATAAAAGCCCTTTGCTCTTGAGAGATAAACTTACCAAGTAAACTCGTCAAACGACCCACAAGAATTTTTGCACAAATCTTATACACCACTGAACAAAGACTAATAGGCCTAAATTTATCAAAGTCAGACGGTTTATCCACCTTAGGAATCAAAACAATAAAGGAAGCCGTATAAAATCTGGGAAACACATTATTCTGGAAGAAATCAGAGATAGCATCCAATAAATCCTCTTTAACCAAATCCCAACAGACCCTATAAAAACCAGAGCCAAAACCATCCGGACCGGGACTACTATCAATGGGAATACTAAAGAGAGCCTCCTTAAGTTCCTCAAAAGATGGGACTCTGCAAAGATCCGCATTCTCATCAGCAGTAATCACATGAGAAATTAAATTAGTAAGATCAGGCAAATCCCTAGTACCCTGAACCCCCAAAAAATTCTTAAAGTACTCAACAGTCGCTTGATGAATCTCTAGAGGGGAATTAAGAGAGGTACCATCCAACAGACACATCTCAGTAACTCTTTTATTATTCTTGGCATTCAAATAAGAATGAAAAAATTTTGAATTCTGGTCCCCATCTTTAAGCCAGCTTTTTCTTAACCATACGAGAGAGGCGAGTGTCCTCTTTATTCATCCGGGTTAGAAGATCCATTTTAGAGCTCAGGAGATCAGTCTCGTCCTCAACATTAAAATAAGTTTGCAGCCTATTTTCCAACCTCTCAATACGATGTTATAAATCTTTTATCATCACCTCCGTTATACCAAAAACAGTCCGATTCCAGTCCCTTAACACCACCCTTACCCGTTTCAGTTTAAGAGAAAGATTAAAAAGTCCAGAACCAGTTCCCCCTATACTCCACACACTCTCTACAAGACGAGAGAAGTCAGCATGATCCGTCCACATAAACTGAAACCGGAAGGGGCTAGGGCCATACCTGAAAGGATCTTCTCCTATTTGGATAACCAACGGAGAATGATCAGAGGTAGTACAGGCTAAAACCTGAAAAAACAAGTTAGGAAAACAGTTAAGAAAATTTGAATCAATAAAACACCTATCTAACCTTGCCCATTTGCGAGCCAAGCCGCCTTGGCCGTTACACCAAGTCATCTTCGGGCCTTTTGAGCACATATCTAGCCAACCATTGTTGTGAATGCACAAGTTGAAATCTTCCATAGCAGAAAAAGGACGTGGATGACCTCCTCGTCTTTCTGAATCATCCTTGATAATGTTAAAATCCCCACAAATAACCCAAGGAAGGCTACTACATCCTGAAACCTCAAGAGCCTCCCAAAGCATCTTCCTCTCAAGTTGATTGCACTTAGCATAGACAACAGTAAGAACAAACACGTGACCATTCTCCTCAACTTTAACAGAGACAAATTGATTAGACGCAGCCAACCATTGAATTGAAACATTCGAGTTTCACAATAACCAAATTTTCCCTTCTTGCGCTTCATTAGTGATAAAACACTCACAACGAAGACACCCCAAAAGTCTAGGAATTTTCTCCTCCATAAAAAACGGTTCGGCCAAAGCAATTATGTTAGGCCTAAATTTTTTAATAAATTTTTCAAACGCAAAAGAGAAGTACCAACACCTCTAATATTCCAAAAAATGATTGGACTTATCATAAGTTTAATTTAGAGGGACGAGTAACCACCCGGGTGGAATTTCTTTTTTTCAACTTACCAACGACAATTTTTGGTCCTTCTGTTCAGAACGATAATCTTTTTCCATATCATCTTCAATCGTGTCCCTCTCAATGCCACAATCAGATTGAGTATCAATAGCCATATCATACTCAGCAACAGTCACGCATCCATCTTGGACAGCTTTTTCCCCACACCCATCCTCCATTTCCTCATTTTGCACATGTTCTTGATGATTCTTCAAACTGGGCCCTGCCTCTCCAAGACCCAAAACATCACCCATAGGCCCAACTACCTCCACCATTTTCAGACCCAACGTAAGACCCTTCTCCACAGAACCGACTCGGTCGGCACACTCCTCACACTGGACCCCATCACTATCAGGCGCACCAGACCCCTCACACGTCCCACTGCTAGTTTTACACACAACCTCAGCATGCACAAAAGCAGCTTCGGCTTCCTCCCTTTGCAGCATATCAATCAGTTCCAGGTCTTGAGAAACAACCCTCTCATCTTCACAATCTTCAGTAACAAGACCCACTATTGTCAAAGGCTCTTGGTCTGAATTCCTTTGCACCTCCTCCATAACTCCATCAGGTTGCGTCCTGGGTTTTACTACAAGGTCAGAGTTTGGTACACTGTTGTCCATCGTGGCCACTCCTTCTGCATGCGCTTCCAAACCGCTGTCTCCCCTTTTTACCACCCACTTCTTTCCTCCTTGATTTGTAGTTGATCACAACCTCGTCTACAAGTTTTATGGTTATGTCCCTGACACTTACAGGTGGTGCAATATGCAGGTAAAGTTTCAAAGACAATTTCTTGTCTTCGGCTATGTGGCAAACCTGGTTTTCCAATCCAGAAGTGGGAGATCGGCTCTTTAGAGGAATCAATCTCAAGACAAATCCTCGCTCCATCGATTCGAGTCGCACAGGTCGCGGAGTTATCACAGCGAATGAATTTCCCAATCGGGGCCGTAAGCATCTTCAAAACAGAGGCATGATAGAAATTCGGTGGAAGGCCAGGCAAGAAAACCCACACCGGTACTCTAGGCGGTTCAAAGTCTTCATCAAAATTTGGAGTTCATGCGAACGACCGATAAGAGATTCCATTTACTTCGCATGACTCTTTGGACAAAGATTTATGGAAATCACTTTCATTGGACATCTGAATAAAAACATGTCGAGGCTTGCGCATGGTAGAAACGACTGGCATACAAGACAACCCCCAATGGCAGTGGATAAATGCTCTGATGGCTTCTAAGGATGGCCGCTGCCATAGGAATTTAAGCACCATAGAATAACGGAAAGGTTCAGCAGTTTTCTCCAATTCCTCCACTAAGAACGTATAAAACAGTTCTCCATCAATAGTTTATGGTTGACGAAAAGGAACAGCCATCTCCGGCAGGGGTTGAGGAACCACCGAGACCAGATCGGCATACGATCGAGGATGGCCAGACGTTGGCGGCGCACCAACGGCCGCCATGCAACCTACGTGAAGGACCAATGCAAAAAGAACGAAACCCTAACAGAGCGTGGATAGAAGAGAACTATTCTCATCTAGCAACTTTTTGGAGTTTAATATGAACTTGAATGGTTTTGAGGTCCAAAGAGGAACGGGGAGATTAAAATCTACAACGATAGCAAGAGAAAGATTTGGGGATTGGTTAGTCTTGGCTATGGATAGATTGAGAGATGGACTTGAAGAATATATGCGGAGAGATACACGGAGTTTTTTCTCCATTCAGTGATTGGTAGAAGGTTCTGAACCCAGCAACACATATCGGGAAAGCCACAGGAAGCGGCCATAAGATGGGCAGACCTCTCTCTCTCTCTCGCTCTCAGTGCAAGGAATTCTGCTGATAATCTCCGTATATAAAGGCTTTTTTCGTGAATGGGAATGGAAGCAATACTGAGATCTTGGTGGGGAACAGATGTCAATGAGTAAAAGCAAATGAATAATTGGCAGATGATTAGTATTAAGGACATTAAAATGACATAGATGATTGTATAAGAAAATAATATATGCGTGTCACGTGATTAATTAGGGAGTTGTGTATGTAGATACTCGCATCCTTCGATTGAGACAAAAGGTATACGATTGGAGTCGACGATCTTGGCAAATCTGAAGATTGAGGGTTACAAAACAAATGATTTGGGCAAATCTGAAGATTGAGGGTTACAAAACAAATGCAGAGTTCGGTTGCATAGTGAAGGCAAACTCGCTGCATTAAGGTTGTAAGATGCCTGCCAGGTAGTGGTGTATGACCTACCTCTGGTTAAAGGGGCAGATATAGATGAGCAGAGATGTCGTATTCCAATGGTTCACAACTATCTAAAGAAGATTGGATTCCCTTATTTCTGTGTCTCCACTTTGCTTACAAGTAATGTCTTCCGAGGGATGATATACTTCCAAAATCCTGGTATTGCTTTTTTGCCGTAATCAGATTGGGTTAGGTTGGAGGAATTCTTGCTTCTTTTTTTCTTTTTGGAATAGAAGGAGTGGGATTGGAGAAGTTAGAATTAACTGATTACAATGCTATAGTCCCAATATTCTCTGACGTCGTTGTTATCATTTAAAAATAAATAAAAATTCTCTGACGACTTTGTTTATCAACCCAAATCACAAATCACTAATATAAATAAAACAAATATTTTAGAGAATGACAGTGTGATTAGTCTATCTGCAGCATATTTTTTACATGCTGTTTCTGAATGGGCTTGATCGAATGAAACCCTTTTGTTTTTGTCTTTGTTTTTTTTTTTTGGGTAAAGTAAAATTATATGGCTTCTCACGAAAAATATTCCAAACGTTCAATCCTTTATACCTTTTAGCCCACACCTGACACCATAAAATTTTCTAAACGTGTACTTCGGTCTCTCTCCCACCCATCAATTCATAACATCACTGCCTCCGTCGTCCTCTTCTCTAGTGTTAACCCCTCTCTTTAAAGGGAGTGTCTCACGCGCAATCCTCCATCTCCCACGCCACCAACCACCCAATGGCCTCCCCACCGACGCTCCCTATGTCGAACCCCTCGCAATCATCCCCGTCCCCGATTGCAACACCCGCCTTTCGCGCCTTCCTCTCACGGCTCTCGTCCTCCATCCGCCACGGGTTATCCCACCGCCGCCCGTGGTCCGAGCTTGTCGACCGGAGCTCCATGGCCCGACCCGATTCACTCACGGAGGCGTACACTCGGATCCGCAAGAACCTTTCCTACTTTCGCGTCAACTACTTAACCCTCCTCGCCCTCGTCCTCGCCCTTTCCCTGCTTTCCCACCCCTTCTCCCTCGTCGTTCTCCTCTCGCTCTTCGCGGCCTGGGCTTTCCTCTACGCCTTCCGGCAATCCGATCAGCCTCTGATCGTTTTCGGCCGGACCTTCTCCGACCGGGAAACCCTTCTCGGCCTGTCCCTTTTGACAGTCATCGTGGTCTTCCTCACCAGCGTCGGATCCCTTCTCATCTCGGCTCTGATGATCGGCTTCGCCATCGTTTGCGCACACGGTGCGTTTAGGGTTCCCGATGATCTCTTTCTCGATGACCAGGAGCCTGCCAATTCCGGATTCCTCTCCTTCCTCGGCGGCGCCGCTGCGTCCGCTCCCGCAGTTGCCTCCCGCGTATGAACCAGATCTTGACCTCGCTAGCCACGTGTAAGTTTGGTAGCAGTGAAATTAACCTTCTTGTGTTTTTAGTTGTAGTGAGGAGCTCAAAAGGTTCATTTGCTTAGGAAATCCTAGGCAAATGTTAGGGTTTTTGATGTTTCTTTTTCTTGTGATCGATCTTTTATACAGATTGGAATTGAATCGAACTATTTGAGATCTCATTTTTCTAGACTTGGATGGGGGAAGAAACATTATTATGGCCTCAACTTTTCAAAAGAAAAACAAATTCTAGACTTGAATGGCCTCAACTTTTCATAGTAGTTCTAGTACTTTTGGTTTTTAAATGAATGCAGTTTTATCAGTTGTATAATATTCATGTTGTATTTGTTGTTGAAAATATAATATTATCGTTGTTTGAAAGTAAAGGGAAAAGATAGTAACTTTGTGGCCTTAAAATGATGCGCGTATACCGGCCTAAAACAAGCGGCCCGGCTTGTTCTTATGATGGATTTATAGGGATTGATTGAGCAGTAGTTTACTGCAAATTATCTCCGTGTAGTTTGCAAGGTCCTGCATGTTAGGGAAATAAATATGAGTGGCTTAACCCCCAGTATGGGTGCCATTGTAATTGTGCTCCCTATCAGATATATCCTCGTATGTTCCTGCAGCGCACGCTCCAACATTGCAGAAATTTGAAGGGGTTGGTGGGATTGTCTCTTGCATAATTCAAACCCTTTCTGCGCATGTTTGTCAATACTTTCGAGTTATTATTATTGGATTTGATTCTTACTGTGTTTAAAACTGATTCATGCTTGCCAGATATTATTGTCAATTTTTGGCTTCTCATTTTTTTAATCTACCTGACAGTTTAGAAAGAGAAAGATGTTAACGTTTCTGAGGGCACCGTGTTCTTCTCTTCTACCCGCCCAATTTCATCTAATAAGGATGTTACAACATAATTTTTCTTAGAAAGATTGTGTGACGAGCATGTTTTGGCCATATATCCGAACAGGTTTTGTATCGATCTATGTTTCGTAGATACGTCACATTTCTGAGTTTTTGAAACGTGTCAATCCTAATTTCATTTGGTGGAATCATCTTGTTATTTAGCATAAGAAATCTGTGCTTGATGGAAACCAGACTACCTGCTGTCCCCAAATCTTCTTTTATTTTTATTTTTTTGGGTATTTGAAATTTTGAATTGAAGTGTTTTGGAGGCAGCGTCACTGGGATGCTACTCTGCTAGTGCTAGAATCAAGCTTATCTTGCATGGCTCTGCAAAGTCTTTTTTTGATGGTGCAATTCTGGAACTCGAGTTGATGTATGATCTTTTTGCAATTCAAGGTCAGTTTTGAGTTCAAATGGAGGCAATAACCTAGATTTATGCTTGAAAATTTAGTCTAATTGGTGTGCAAAATATTGAAGATTGCCGCTGGGTTTTGCAAATTTGAAGCCAAGGATCCGGCTGCAAGAATTTTGTCCAGGCTCTTCGTTAATCGTTACCGTAAGCAACATGAAGCTCAGGTCAATATTGATATGGATCGTACTTGTTTTTGCAATCGAAGCAAAGATGAGCCCTTCCCCGCCTCTCTTCTTTTGCTTTTGAGCTCGTACGGATGAGTTGACCGCGCAGCTTTTACTTCCGACAAAATTGAGAACCCTTGGCATGATTTTTTTGGTCTTTAAGCTGTTCTATTATTATTATTATTCTCTTTCGCTTTTGTGTTTCATTATTATCATTATTTACCGACTGAGTATAGAAGCATTGTTTGTGTTTATATGAAGCAACAAAAGAGTGGTATTGGACCATTGGTGGTCCTATTTTTGTTTTTCACTTGGTTCCGGGGTTCATAAGAGTTGCGATTATTTCATGCCTCAAATAATGAACTTAAAATATTCGAAGTTTCTCGCATTTCAAGTACAACTGCCTTTATATATATATACATATATAAAGGTAGGAAGTTGTATGGCCCCAGTGGTTCGTTACACCATGGCCGACCTGATCAAGCAATTATTCGGGAAATATGGAATGGGGATGGTTTTTGTTTATAATGGCCTTTCTCTGTTGCTCAGTTACAACGGTTCGTGTAGACCCCTTCGGGCTCAAGAACCCGGGAAGAAAAGAAAATAAGGGGAAAAAAAAAAAAAAAGCCGTCTAACCTTGTTCCTTCCCTGCAATAGTAGTGAAGTGGAGCATCCAACTCAAGCCAAACACGTGTAAAAGGGAGGGCCACTTGAAACTCTCTTTAATCTCTTATAGAGTTTATGTAGCATCGGCCATTTTTTTATAAGGATCCGTCACCACCACAACAACCGCCCCGCCCCCCCCCACAAAAGTCCTTTCCCTAGCGGGCTGGGCGCTGCCAAATCAATCAAGCCCATCCGTGACAATGAATACTGTTGAAAAAATGGCATGGCATGAGGAGGGAAAAACAAAGGTAACGAGAGCGATTTACATTCATAAAGCATAAAAGATGAAACATTTTATACATATATTCCCTATATATTCTGATGTTGGGTTGGGTATACATGATATTTAGGCATGTGGAGACCCAAAGATGTCATGCTATGTTGTTACTAGAATACAGAGAATGACTCACTCAAACAACATCGCTAGTTAAGATAAGGCCACGTGTAATGCTCCAAGGCTCAAGCCACATATAAACCTGTTATAAGGGAAAATCTATTCTTCATCCGGTTTTTTATCGCACACCACACACCAAACCCGGTCTTAGACATGTCATGGTTCGTTAAGCAAACCAAACCCCCTTCCCATGCTTCTCTCTCCCATCCCCATGCTTCTATGTTCTCTCTCTTCTCCTCCATCTTCATTTTCTCTACCTAATTATAATGAAATCAGACCCAAACCTCTTTCTTCTCAGAAGATGGCTAAACATAATCATCATCAAGAATCCATTGCAACATAGTTTTTCTTTATTGCTCTAAAGAGCATTTTGAAGAAGAAGCCAGAGGGGGAAATACTTGTGTTTCTTTTTCTCAAATTCATTCATCAATGTCGGTGTCTTTGAATTTTTTACATGGAGGATTGTAAGTGCGTAATTCCATTTTCGTAGCTCTCAATCTTAGCAAGTCTGAAACTTACACATTAAAAAGGGTAGAAGGAAAAAGAAAGTGAGAAAAAATAAATTAGCAAATTCACACAATCAAGTTTTGTCTAAACAAAGGTAGGACTCTTCCATGAGCTTAGAGCTCAATCTAAACATTAAGAGGCAAAGCTCCATCTGGCACCATCACCATCGAAGTCGCCTTCCTTTAACATAGAAAGCAGATCTTCATCTTTGAAGTCGTGCAGGCCCAACAGAGCGGAGCTCCTCTTGATGAGGCTATTGAAGGTGACCCCCCCCCCCCCCCCCCCCCTGGCGTCCACCAACAGATTGAAGTCGTTGCATAGATCGCCATCAGGCTGTCCCCATCGAGCTTGTGGGCCATGGTTGGCAAGAAATCTTGGAATTGGCTTTCTAGGTTTTGGGATGCCGTTGCAGTTTATTGCCTGCACATAGACAAGGAGAGAGAGAGAGAGGAGTTATTAAATTTAGGATATTATTAGGAGTGTGTAAATATATAAATCTAGAGTTTTGCTACATACAAGCAAAGTCGCGTACTAATCTGTGTATCAATACTGATTCTTTCATACTTAAAATTTAAATTAGCACTGTTTTCAATAAAATCTACTTTTTGATCAATCACAATAAATTAGTGCACATATTAGTATACAATTATGCTTGCAACTAGATTTTTCCATAAATCTATGGGGTAGGACTAGGAGGAGGATGGGATTTTGAAGAAGGAGACGCTATGGAAGACAACTAAGGTACAGATAAGGAGAGTACTGCGATTTGAGACTTGTTTCTTGGGAGTGGAGAGGGCTAATTTGGATGTTTTGAAAAAAAAAATTAATAATAAAAACCTACCTTAGCGAGGTGTGCAGTGTGAATGGCTGTTGAGTAGCAGTGCTGATCTTATAAAAGGACGATAAATTATAAATGTGAATTCCATTACCTTGTTTGGATATACAGTTCAGATGAGATAAAATATTTTGAATAGTAGTAAAATTTTTTAGTTAAGATGAGATAAAATAGTTTGTAAAAAAAATATATGTTTGGACAGTGAGATGAGACATGGGTCCCACTATTTTATAGAGAGTCTAATTGTACACTGTTTGTGTCAGATTTGTACTATTCATGCATTGTTTACTGTCAATTTTTACTATTTATTATTGTTTTTTTAAGTGAATATTTTTAATATTTATAAGTGAAATATAGTGTGTTTAGGAAAAAAAAACTATTATATAGTACATATGATATGAAAATATTATACAGTACATATAGATGAGATAAATCTACATCTGTAACTAAACTGGGCCTAAAGTTATCATAAAGGGCAAGAGCTTTTACTTTCCAAACGGGGGATTCGACGCACCATCTTCTTTTATGGCGTGAAATTAAATCCATAAAGAGGCCCTTAAGATTAGAGGCCGAGTACTTCCTTTGCTAATGATTCTTGCCATCAAGGTTTGGACCCCACCCAAGTAGGGTTGTACGCCGACCTGTAAAGAGCCTCTTCCAACCCGACCCGGTATGGGATTCTACTGAATGGAACTCTTTCGATTTTCTTTTGTTACCCGATTACCCGAACCGAAATGATTCGGATCGGTTTCGATTATTCCGATGTTGAACGATTCAAGCCACTTAGATAGTGATAGATCAGGGAGTCTAAACCTATCTTGCTGCGCTTGAAATCCGAGGTTTCCATCCACAACTCAGGGATCTTCCCACTAAACTTTTCACTGTTCCGATAGTGCTTGAGCATGTCTGAGGTTAGTTTTAACGTTTTACATCCATAGAAATGCTACATATTCCTGCGGATGTCAATATGTTGATGTTTAGTCTGTCTTTTCCACTGGTATATTGTCTTGGCAATTTTGCTTCTTGCATAGTCACGCGCCTTATATAAATCAGTTTAATGAATGAAAAAAGTAATGAATTTCATTCCGATCGAAGTCATAATTGGACAAAAAATCCCTACAGCTGTTGTCAAGATAGGGGAACCACTGGGCCATTTTCCAAAAACCACCAGCTCGTTGGGTTTTCTTTACAGAAGTTTTCTGCATACCCATGGCCCCATCCTACTCTCCCTCTCCTCTTCACCATTCTCTGGAAATCCCTAAAGCCTACCACATCCTTCTCTCTACAAATCTCTCTCTCAACCCCACCTCATCCTTTCGTTCACAAATCTCTCTCTCTTTTTTTCTCTCCGTCAAAATCCCACGCCCAAATCCCAAATCATCATCTCCCACTGAAGCCAATGATTTAGAAACAAGAAAACATAGAATTGTGGAAATGGGAGAAATTGGGAACTTACAGAGAAGTGCGATGGAGTGACTTGTACTAGTAGAGATGATCAGAACTCGACGAACAGGGCATGTAACTTCACTAGCTCCCTCCTTCGACATTTCCCATGTTTGGATTCGTTCTCTTCCTCTGTAAACTCAAATGGACAATAGAAACGTGCCACAAGTGAGAGAGAGAGATGCTCGGTATACCCAGCCATGTACGCGGTTTCAAGAGACGCTATCATAGGAAAATGGAAATCGGATAATTACTCAATTTCTAACCGCTTTTCAAAAACGGTTACGAAACTTCCGAATTCTATTTCACTCATTTTCGAGTCGGTTAATTCATGATGGGTCGGGTATTACCAATTATTTTGTTCACCCCTACACCCAAGTACTCCCCCCGTTTTTTAATGAGTTCCGACGTACAGGTATTTGGTACAACAGAATCGGCAGCTAAACAATTGATTGGAGCAAAGTCTACGGGGCCTGAGTTGTTGGTTTTATGCTTATGAAAAAGCTGTTTATTCAATTCTTAAGGACCTCTAGTCCTGAAGTTTTCTTTGCTTCTATGGTGGCCATTTATTAGTGCTTAATTTTGTTAATTAGTTCTTATTTCTGTAACACTAATTGCCTGATCTATCCGTTTCTTCTACTTAACCTCGTTTTGTTTTGTACCATTAATCTCACGAGAAAATCCCATTTTACTAAAGTGGTGATCACTTCAGAACCATTATTAAAAACGATTTTTTTAAGTGATGATCTAGAAGTATTGCGGTTATATTTGTTGACCCCAGGCAGACTCCTTTTGTTATCTTTCTCTTATTATTGGTCTAGTTGTTGCCATCTACTACTCTGTTTGGTCTTCGAGAAAACAGAGTAGATAGCAGTTGTCAGTTGACCCATTTTTCTTATAGTGCCGCCAAGTTTGCTACAGGTTGTGATTGTGAACCTTTAATTTGGCATCCTTCAAATTTCCAATAAAGGATGAGCTAAATCCATCCGTATGAAAGCTGGATACCTCGGTCATGTGTAGGGAAGGCTGGCTTTTATGAGGCTTTGAAGTAGGAAGTTGGAACTATATATGGGGCCCAACCTCAGACAATGACTTAGAATTTTTACTCCAGATCTCTCATTCTGGCTGATTTTTGCACGGGAGAACTAGTGAACCTTATAGTGAGAGGCCAAGCAAACGTGTCGAGCCGGGACAGTTTAGATAGGCATTAGTTGACGTTGTTTAATACTTGTTGCTTTCATTTCTGTTATTTAATAAGGACAAGTTGCCTGTAGGTAGGTCGTTAGGTGTTGGCAAACGACTTCGTTATTTACTTGAAAAATAAAAGTTTCAATTTTCTTCAATGAGTGAGTTCGTTATTGACAAAGGACTAATTAACAAGAGTCAAACTAGTTTTGCATAATTCTAATAATATATAGATGCCTGCTTGCTGTGTACTACTGCCGCTCGCTCGCTAAGAGCACGGTACTTGCTTGATTTTACCATTTCCTGGGTTTTCTGTCTTTGTCAAGCAACGTACGTGCATGGAATTAAGCTGTAGTAGTGTTTTTCCGGGAATAATTATATGTAATGCCCCGAACGTAAAAATTAAGGTATTAAATTCCTTAAGGTAACGCAATGAAAATCGTATCACAACATGTGTACAAAATAATTTTTTTTTTTAAAAGTACTTTGATTAACTCATAAAATCATATATATATATATATAGGTGCCACTAGGCCAAATATATATTCAATTATGCCTACGTACGTACGTCGTCTTAGCCGCCTGTCCCTTAATATATAGTAGCCGTATAAGAGAGAATTATATAAGACGTGAGTTCAACCAACTCAATAATTAAACAGGTACTTATATTAGTATGTAGTACTTGAGTCAGATAAATATAAATAATGTAGTAAAAAGATGCTTTTGAAATTTACAAGACTTTTAACTAATTTATTAAAAAATTAAATATTAAATACAATAGAGGAAATTATTGTTAAATACATGCTCAGCAAAGCAATCAGAACAGAATTAATAAATAAATAATAAATAATAAAAAAAGGTCTCATTTTGAGATCCCATGGACATAATAGCCCAGAACAAAAAGATTTTACTTTCGTACAAGTTCGCACCTACCCAACAAGAATGAAATTAAAACTCAAAGAAAACTTCCGGCTAGCACTAAACAACCTAAAGAAACCAGAACATTAATCAGTCAGAAAAATACTCTAACATAAAGTGATTATATAAATTTAATTTTATAAATTGATTTGATTTGATGTAATTTATTAAATTATTTTTATTATAAAATAAATCTAATAAATTAAGTAAAATTAAGTTAATTTATAAAATTATTTATATATATATTTTTGGGACCGTATGGTAAAAGCTGGAGAGTTTTCGGACAATATGATTGGCAATAAGGATCTTCTGCTCTTCAGTCAATTTCCCTTTTGGATGACTTAGGATGTCGTCACACTCTCACGTTGCGTACAATTATTTTTTTTTTCTCAAGATTCTCAAAAGTCAGTAACAAACTCACCCAACTTTGTTAATTTCGCTTTTGTTCTTGTTCGCCTGTCTAATGCTGGGTGCTAACCATCTCTCTCTTCCCGACATCTTCCAAGGGACAAAAGGGATTAACGGTTGCTAACCATCTCAACAAAAAAAATAAAAATAAAAAAGCAATGTGGGCGTGGCTGCCATCACTCGCTGTCAGTCGCCCATTTTCACGTAAACAATTATCATTGTCATTTTTCAGCTCAATCATTTTATACGGGAGAAGGATACTTTTACAATTTCATTACTACTTATTTATTATTATTTATGTATTTGAATTTTTTTTTATCTTATATTTTAAGTATTTTTTTAATATTTTAATCATTAAGAAAACGTTTTAAAAATATAAATTTTTACTAATAATCACTTATTTAACTATTAAGTAAAATAAAGATTTAATAAAAAAACTAAAAAAAGAGTAAAGAAATTGTAAAAAGGTAATAAGGCTACCATTGTTCTTTTATATTTTCAGGGCACGAGTAAAACTCATGTAAAGGCTTCAAAGAACATAAGCGAGTGCGAGCTAGCTTGCATTTTCAGTCATTGTCAGCTTAATATAGACCTCTCGATTAAACACAAGTAAGACATCGCGCCGCAAGATGAATGGTCAGATGGGACATTAATAATGTGCAATATCCATGTGGTCTGGTCTTCATGTACGTTCGGTTTATCAAAGTTGCAAACGATCATGTCTACCGTGTAGTGAGTCGTGGAATGGATCCATCTAATCTATCATTTGATTTAACTATATTTGTCTTAACTAAAATGCAGTTGAACCCATCAAATTAATGTTCTTTTGCATTAACTCTTTGCCTGCAGCTAATTAATAAAAGAGAGAACCGGACCTTCCACACTCATTTTTCCTTTCAAATGAGACTTGATTTTAGTCGGTGGCTATGGCCCACATTAATTTGAACTAAACTTACAGACTTCTTAATCCTCCTGCGTACGTACGTTCGTAGCTTAGCTAAGCCTCAATACATATATATAAATTATGATCATCATTTTTCACAACACTTTATATAATTATATTTTAAAATAAAAAAACATTTTTATAAAATATCTTATAAAAATAATATTACTTTATAAAAATAATCTTATTTTAAAATATATTGTGTAAATATTATTCAATCGTGATATAACTAATCAATCCAGTACTCCGATGAACCCGCGGCCGGTACATCAAACAAGTAATATTATTATACACACACATGAAAGGACCTGTTTTAACTATTATATATATATATATATATATTATTTGCATGGCTATCCCCCGTCAAACAAGTAATAGCTATACGTACATGATTTACGGATAACATGCATATTATATGGCCTCGTTACTCGTATTATTGGTGCATGACCAGGATTCACTTGATACGCGCGAGAGAAGAAAATCTTAGAAAAAGGACACTGGCCCGGCCTATATATATATATATATATATAAAGACTTTGGGCACTGCCTTAAGTTTCATGATTATTAAAAATGAAGAAGCACAATTATAAGTAAAATTAATCGAGTGTCTGTCTGTATAAGGAATATGGTCTCACATATATATACCCTAGCCTCGGTATATGGTATTTCCATGGAATATTTGTTTATGAAAAAAGTAGAGTGCTCCGTTACTATCTATAATATCTATATCTATATATATCATAATTAATTAGCTTGATTAATCTTTCTTTTGGTCATTGGACGGCTAAGAAAAAATTGGGGATTTCAGTCGACGTCTTCTTCATGATTTGCATTTGGGTACCATATATACAAAACATCAAACATGATGATCAGTGCCGTAAATGAACTAAAATGTAATATTTTCCATAAAATTGCATAATAAATTATGCTAGCCAGCTATGACGTTAAAACTGATCAATTAATAATCTCCCCTAAACGAAGAATTAATATGACTTGTCAACGAAGCAAGCGTTCAATGATCGAAATTATGCATTTCCATAGGCCGGCCAGCAAGTGGGTGCAACAACTTGAATAGGGCTGAACTAAGTTTGCCCAGGGATCTGACCATCTTGCCGAATCAAAACCTAATCTGCCGACCTCAAACAACTCTCTTTCCCCTCTTATCTCCTATAAAAGAGCCTTCTGTCTTTCAATCTTCATAGCTTGCATTACCACCTTGACCATCCCACATAACAAAAGGCACCGGCTTAGCAGAAATGGGAGCCCTCTACAACATGTTTGCCGATTCTCGGTCCTCTTTCTTCCTATTCGGTCTTGTTCTTCTCTTTGCTTCAGCAATGTCGACCTTGGCACATGCCAAAACTCATCACCACGAATTTGTCGTACGTTTTCTCTGTTTTTCTCCCCACGTCTTTCTTTCTTCTTCCTGATCTTAAATACTGATATTAAGTTTGGCATGAAATAGGTTCAAGCGACACCAGTGAAGAGGCTGTGCAAAACCCACAACAGCATCACGGTGAATGGGCAGTATCCCGGTCCAACTTTGGAAGTCAATAATGGCGACACTTTGGTTGTTAAAGTCACTAACAAAGCTCGATACAATGTCACCATTCACTGGTATTGCATGCATGATTGAGCTTGTGAACATACATACATACATAGGCTTGGTTATTTTTCCTAATCCGTTAACTCTATGCACGTTCAAATTTGTAGACGGGCAAACCTTTTACTTTTCATATTAATGCTTCTTATTGGATCTTGCACAGGCATGGCATTCGGCAAATGAGGACAGCATGGGCAGACGGGCCGGAATTCGTGACACAGTGCCCGATTCGGCCAGGAGGGAGTTACACGTATCGTTTCACTATTCAAGGACAAGAAGGAACATTGTGGTGGCATGCTCATAGCTCATGGCTTAGAGCCACAGTTTATGGAGCTCTGATCATTCGTCCTAAAGAAGGAGATTCATACCCATTCCCCAAGCCAAAGCGTGAAACACCCATTCTTCTTGGTAATGTTGCCAGGCCCCTTTATTTGACGTATGTGTATTTCATACTTGACAGGAAAACGAGACATAGTGACATATAGAGAGAGAAAAAAAAAAGACATCCGGATGTTTGATAGACTATGATTGTGGTGTCGATTAAGCTCCTAACTTTGAAAAGAACGATGATTTTTAGGTGAATGGTGGGACACAAACCCCATTGACGTTGTGAGGGAGGCGACTCGGACAGGAGCAGCTCCAAACGTGTCAGATGCGTACACCATTAACGGTCAACCTGGCGATCTTTACAATTGCTCCAGCAAAGGTTTGCTTCTCTGGAAATTAAACTGCAAACCAACCATTATTATGAGCCATTTAATATTGGAGATGGACACCCATACAGGAAAGGAAAATGATTTCCACAATATTTTTTACAACAGATTTCATAACATGCTATAAGAAAAACGAGTTTTTACAACCAATTAATAACAACGAAAAGAATATTAATTGGTCGTAAATGCCTGTTTGTCTTCTAGTGGTACGTACGTACAATATGTTAAATGAGTGGTATTTTTTGTAAAACACCTTATAAAAATAATATTATTTTATAAAAATACCCTCATCTACACATAAATATATAATGTGTAGTCATTTTTACATATTTATTACGCACTCTACTAATATGATTAGTTATATCATTTTTTAATATAAAATATATGCTCTGGACAATCACATCAGTAAAATATATAAGAAATATATAAAAATGAATGAATGAAGCATAACTACACGGTCTAATTCTGAAAATAATTGCCAAAGCATGCAGAGAACTAACTGATAAAAATGATAAAAACAAATTAATCACGTGTCCATTCACCACATAGGTGCCATCAAAATCTCACTTGTTTCTTTTTTTCCCTGAGCCCACCAGTCTAATAATAATAAATTAATGAAAATTAGCCTCATATTTGTACCTTCGTTAAGCTTCCATCTTGAATATATTCAAAAAGAAGATGACCTCAGAGCCCAGCACATGCATGAATTTGATGCTGTATGCAGGTACTTACATAGTTCCAATAGACTCTGGCGAGACCAACCTCCTCCGTGTCATTAATGCCGCCCTGAACCAACCGCTATTCTTCAAGGTTGCAAATCACAAGCTTAGAGTTGTTGGCGCCGATGCCTCCTACACCAAACCATTCACTACCTCAGTCCTCATGCTAGGCCCTGGCCAAACCACTGATGTTTTGATAAATGGTGACCAGCCCTTGGGTCGATACTACATAGCTGCGCGTGCCTATGCCAGTGCCCCAAATGCACCTTTCGACAACACCACCACCACAGCCATTCTCGAGTACAAGTCCGCTCCTTGCGCTGCCAAAAACTGTGCAGCAAGCAAACCAGTTATGACAAGTCTACCGGCTTTCAATGACACGGCTACTGTCACTGCCTTCAGTAACAGTTTCAGAAGTCCCAATAAAGTGGAAGTCCCCACTGAAATCGATGAGAACCTCTTCTTCACAATTGGTCTAGGACTCAATAAATGCCCACGAAATTTCAGAGCCAGGCGGTGTCAGGGCCCTAATGGAACACGATTCACTGCCAGCATGAACAATGTGTCTTTTGTGCTCCCATCCAATATCTCTGTACTTCAAGCTTATCAGCAAGGCATACCAGGAGTTTTTACTGCTGATTTT
Organism: Carya cathayensis; assembly: GCA_011037825.1. Lineage (NCBI taxonomy): Eukaryota > Viridiplantae > Streptophyta > Magnoliopsida > Fagales > Juglandaceae > Carya > Carya cathayensis. The sequence goes on from QGSO01000586.1 coordinate 413,938, forward strand.
CCTGCAAACCCACCTCTAAAGTTTGATTATACGGGGAATGTCAGTCGCTCACTTTGGCAACCTGCTCCGGGGACTAAGGGGTACAAGTTGAAGTACGGGTCAAGGGTCCAGGTCGTGTTACAAGACACCAGTATTTTCACCCCTGAAAACCACCCCATTCATCTTCACGGATACGATTTCTACATCATTGCGGAGGGGTTTGGAAATTTCAATCCCAAGACTGATACGGCCAAATTTAACCTTGTTGATCCACCTCTTAGGAACACAGTGTCAGTGCCAGTGAATGGATGGGCAGTCATTAGATTTGTCGCTGACAATCCAGGTAAAAAAAAACTTTCCAAAATGTTTCAGATAGATACAATTTCCAACATACTTTCATTTATTTTAATTTCCTAGATATGAATTTAACAACCATCTGATCATGCTTAAGACACACCTGTTTGGCATACATAGGTGCCTGGCTAATGCACTGTCACTTGGATGTTCACATCAACTGGGGTTTGGCCATGGTGTTCCTGGTAGACAACGGAGTTGGAGAATTGCAGACTATAGAGCCTCCGCCGGCGGATCTGCCACTTTGTTAAAGATCATCTACGGAGAAATCCACCAAATTCATAAGCCCAGTAATTGGGGCCAGCCGCTATTTTTCTACTTATATTATATATTATAAGATTTTTCTGTTGTTTTCCCTGCATTTGGGGACCGTTTGTTGCTCTGTTTCATTGTTCTTTGTGATAGATAAAGCGTGTTTAGATGTGATGGTAATGAAGTGGTTGCAACACTTACGTACCATCTAATATAGCCATAGACCCGGCTTGTTTCTTTCTTGTAGATGTTTTTTCCCAAGTTGCTAATAGTGAGGACAGATCTGAAATTTTTTAATATATCTGTAGCGTCCGAGATTCATCGCATGCAACTGAGATTTACTATTTGTTATCTCCATACATTATATATTATTTTTATTTTTATTTTTTTAAACTAATTAATTTATTCTAATCAGCATCCACGCATCACATATTTGATAAAAATAAAATAAAATATGATTTATAGAAATGACGAGTAAAATTTTTCACCGAAATATATCTATATATAGAAAGCACAACGTGAGTTTTTTTTAGTTAAAAAAAAAAAAAGCACATTAACGTACGTGGTTGTTGAATGTTGGTGGTTGCATTTCGTGAACTAATTGTATAGATCGAAGCAGCAACATACATGGATCTGATCATAAGGAACATCCACTTATGTACGTCTGAACCCATATATACTACTATCTGATCAGTTCACAAACAATCCAAGAAATTCCCACTCTCAAAAGTCCGTTAATTAGAACGAAAACAACGGGATTAATCAATGGTTGGAAAATCTTTAGTTTTGCAGTTATATAACCATAAATATGTATCCTTAATTTGTGAAGTGCTAACAAGTTTATAAGCAAAAGTAAAATTAATAGAGTTTCAATATTTACGGCCAGATCTCTGGTTTTCCTTATTATTCTCTTCAGTTTTAGGCGCAGCTAGCGCGCATGCAATTCTTTTTATTTGTTTCCGCACTTGCATTCTTAGATCTTAAAGCTTCTGGAAAGTCTTGCATTCCATGCTGAATGAACAAAAGATCGAATTCAGAGATCATACATACAAACTTGACGCGATATCTGCCTTAATTTTAATTTTTAATTTACAGGTGGCACTTCAATTTATAAAATATATAATCAATCCTAGCCAGCTAGGTAACAATATATTTCTCAAAATAAATAAATAAATACCTAAAAATAATCCCCACAATGCTTGAGCACCAATAAAGACGACCAACCCCCATATAAGTTGAACGAAGCATATATAATATCTCCCACCACTCCCAAATCATCATTGGTCGCAAACGCAGGCATTTCTTTGTCGTCAAAGTTATCTACCTCAAAATGCCGTTTCCCCACCATCACAAGGTCGTAATGTCTACCTGAAGAACTAATTGGGTCCACCACTCTCAAAATATCGTCCACCAAAATCTCCCAACAAACCACACACGTGTTGTCAACGTTCATCATCTTGAATCCGTCATACACATCTTCGTCCATCATCCTCTCCATCTTTACGTACTCGGAATCGTTCTCGTCATGATCTTTCTTATCAAGTGAGATAACACGTATCACAGTGATACTCACATTTGGATGGTGCGACATTTGAGCCGCATATGCGAGGGCCTCGCGATCATCCCGTCCGCCGATGAAAATTATAGCAACGTCGTAAGAAAAGTGGCAAGAGCTACTGTTACGGAAGTGTCGATCAACCAGAATACCCACCGTGCAAGGGGCATGTTTTTGTAAATTAGTATTGAGAGCTTGGATTGCGCTAGCGACTTGGTTACCTTGTGTAGCCCTCTGGTTCTCATGGTAGGGAACTATAATGAGAGGGACTAGATTGTCTTGAGCTAGTTTGGAAATGTTTTCGTGCATGTTCTGGTAAGGGGCGATGACGGTGAAGGGATGGATGGTAATAGGGCCAATGGAGTTTCTAGAGTAGTTCGTGAAGGCTCGCATAATGTGATCGAAGTTGAAGGAGGTGGTGAGGAGCCACTTAAACTGCCTCAGGTTATGTTTATTGTAAGGGATAACAAGTGGAACGGCTCGACCGAGGATGTCCATAAGGTGGATTACGTAGACACAAATAGGGCTTGCTTCAGTAGGGTTGGAGGCCTCGAGGAGGGTGATGATGCTGCGCACGTTTTCCTCATTGTGGATGCAACAAATGATCGGAAACTTTGAGTTACGCGGTGTGTTTTGGATTGCTCTCAACCCTTGGGGGTTTTTTGAGGGATTATTATAAGCCCATTCATGTAATGTTTGAGGCTTGTAAAACATTTCTACCAATGGTGTTACAAATGCGGTCACGGCCAACGCGGACGACACCAATACAAAATAAGATTGGTCATCAAGTACATGCTGCAATATTGATCACAATAACACATGAAATTAATTAACTAGATGCTATATATAGATTTTGCTACGTTAGCAAAGAAATTGACAAGTGAGATAGAACTTTTAAAAAAAAAAATAGAAAAAAGATTGAGGAAATTATCACATGATGATCATGACCAACATTACTGATCATGATCACCTTATAAATCCATATATTTTATTATCTTTTTTACTAAACATAAATGAAATAATCCAAAAGGAGTTAATTAATTATATAAAAGGAAATTAAAAAAGAAATAATAGAATTAAAAAAAAAAATCTAACATATATACCGATCGACGTACGTACCTTGTCAACCCTCCATCGGAAAAAAACCATGACATCTATTGGGCCCTTACAATTCATAATTAGGCCGAGTAGGACAGCATGTCTTGGTCTAATTTTGAATGACAGTGAAGCCAGCAGCACTCCCACAAACTTGGCAAAGTATGCTACCAAAAGGATACAATGGAAAATGACAAAGGCCTTCCAATTATAAATGGAATGCACATCCATTTCTATGCCAACACGAAAATACCATAATGGCATCAGGATATCAGACACAAACGTCTCTGACTTCTCTACTAAAATGGAAGCCAGTGGCGGTCCCTCAGGTATTATACACCCAAACAGTACAGCGCCAAGATTCAAACTAAGGCCCACAATGTCAGTGAGACATCCCATGACTAAAACTCCAATTAGTGTTAATACAACAAAGACTTCACGAACGGGTTCCCCTTGTGGCGTTTTCTTGATCATCCAAACTATTGTCGGACGGACCACAAGGAATGTGAAGAGTGCCAAAGCAAAAAAGGAAAGAGTTGCGGCGATTGATTTGTCATGGGTTTTTTGGGCTATGACTTGGGAGAGGGGCATCAAGAACCAAAGGATGAGAGAATGGACGAATGCGCAGGAAGAGGTAAGTAGGCCGAACTCAGAAGTTACGAGGTTGAGTTCTTCCAAGGCATTGGCAATAGCTGGGATATAGGATGCAGATACAAAAGTGGCCATAGCAAAACAGAAAATGTTCCGTGGCACTCCAACAATGTAGTTTATACACGTGACCAGGAGGAACAAGAGACTGGCAAAAGGAAGCGCGAAGCTTGTTGCACCAATGCTCCATGCCTTCCTATTTGTACTTAAAACCCTTGAAAAATCCACTTTCACTGCAATAAGAAAGTTGAAGTACATTTCCCCAATTGCGGATAGAGTCTCTAACACCATCATCTCCATCGGTGGGAACAATCTTTCTCCGATTACATGTTTCTGCCCTAGAATAGAAGGCCCCAAAAGAATACCACCCTGTACGTCGAGTACATAACATGAATTAAGCTAGCTAGCTAGATCGATCATATATAATTAAGCATATATATATATATATATATCATGACGATGAGCCGGAAAAGATCAAGTATTAATTCCAATCAGAAGCATACCAAGATATAGCAGACAAATTTGGGTTGTTTTAGTGGCCGAAGAACAAAGGAGATAGCTCGGCACGCAACGAAGGCCGATGTCCCTTGAAGCAACAACAAAGGAAAGACGTGGGCAAGGGGATTATCTCCCATCCAAATGCCGTCGGACCTAACATTATTCTGGATATTTGTTTCACAAAAGATCATCATTTGCCGATTATGATCATGGGAAGCAGCTTTCCAGCTTTCCGCTTGCCTAGAGACGGTACTGACATTATAAATGCTTAGGATATTGGACATTGTACGTAATTAATTGATCAGGGATTTCTTATTATTCCAATCTCTTAAATATTACGTACTTAGTAGTACCCATGAGGCATGATATTTCAAAATTGTAGCTAGCTAGGCAGGCAGGCAGTTTTGACAGTTATAAGATAACAAGAAGGGCGGAAGAGAAAGTTCAATTAATATTTGTTGTTTGATTGGCAGCTAATTTCAGCGATCGAGTTTGTTACTGTTTGTAACCATAATCATGCATTGACTCGATCGGTACCGTTATAATTTAATTTTAGGAAGATTCTAGTGTAAGTACTACTGCAAGAATATATATATATACGTACGTACGTAGCGTAAGTAGGCCGATCGATCGAGTTTGTGGATTAACGGGTGATCACTGCTATAACTAATTATTAATAAATTAAGGTTAAAGACTATTTATTATAAATTGTTGCTCGAATTAATGTTATATATATATATATATATATATATCTACAAATTACCAAATGCCAGATATATATCTTTTTTTTTTTTTTTATAATAATGCCATATATATCAGACCTAGCTAGCTAGCTAGCTAACATTAATATATATTATTGTAATTTGTTTGACAAATTAATTAATCAATTGATCATGAGGATCATCATGTTGAAAAGCTAATTTCCAGTACCCGTCTAATAACGTACGTACGGTACTATATATATTTAATTAATAATGCTCATGAGCACGGACAATTGCGGCATGCATCTCGATCATCATCATGTATTGCCATCGATCAATAATATTACAGATCGATATAATTAGTTGCCAATATTTGCGTGCTAACAAATCTTTCTGCGCCAGATATGTTTGTCGTAGTCAACAATTAATTTGTTAGAAAGAGATCACAACAAACTGCATGTACGTACGTACTCAAATTCATCGTGTATTGTCGACGTAAATTCCTGTTAAAATTAGATTATATATACAGCGAATTTGAGCCAAAAAAGTTAGGTACTAGACCTAAACAAATGTTGTACGTACGTTAATCCTGTGACTTATTAGTGACAAGTTTTTCCTCTCACAAACTAACATATAAAATTACATACTCTTAGGTATTTTGGGTTTTCTTAATATATATTGTAATTCAAAAGAATTACAAGAAAAAATTAATTAATTTTTTAATAGAAAATAGACTTTTATTTATTTATGAAAGAAGGAAGTTACATCTGTGACTAAGAAATCCAAGTAACAAGCTCTGATTACAAGCCAACTAATCATATGTTGTAGGCTCCCTCGCACACAAATTTCTTCATGCCAGACATTATCTAAACTTCAATAGACTCTCCAGTGACAAGACCATTCTAAGATGCGAGATTCTGTAACAATAGAGGTGTTCATCTCGACTTATTTAAGAAAAACACATACTAACTCCCACCCTCCAAAAGAGGCAAGGAACTCACAACCTTCTCCTCCAAAGAAGGAGAGGGACTCAACCCACCTCCTCCATTAGAGGAGAGAGACTAGCCTGCTATGAACAACAAAGTCCAATAGCTTATTTCTATTTATTTAAAACCATAAGACTAGAACATTAAAATAAAAACTAAAAAAAGACAAACGTTCTGGCCCTCCACCCACATTCTGCCCACTTGTCCATCGGTTATAGTGCCTGACAAACAGCCACATTCTCCTGTAGCAAACATGCTCATTCTTCTCCCACAACACAAACATACATGGGACTACAATGCCTGCACATGAGCAGCAAGCACTCTTGCCTGTCCCCACATTTTCCTGCAATCGAGAACCAACCAACGCCAATGCCTGCATAGCAACCAACCAACCTAACGAGCATGCATGCCTTCACCCAAAAACAATAAACCGAGTACCACTAACCCGAGCACCACCATAGCTTGGGCGGCCCAGCCTGCCACCTCTAGTACCACCACCTTGCCTCCCCCTAGTCCAAACACTCATATCTAGACAAAAACAAAGTAGAACATGGCTTAAGGAAAACTTTGGATTGAAAACAGCCAGCACCTCCCTTAAGCGACCATGACCATAACCACCGAAAGCCTTATTTATAGACACCCAAACAATATCAAACTAAGACTAGACTGAAAAAAATATCAAAAGAAATTGTAAACAAACAAAACAGGAAAAAAAAACTAGACTGGAAAAAAACACCAAACTAAAACTAGACTAGAAAAACACCGAACGAAAACTGTAAGCAATCGTCGCCATCACTCCCTCTCCGACCCCCATCCATGAGAATATCTACGATGAACTGCGATCGGGCTGCACCCTAGAAAAATGCCTTATCCCCCCATGCACCTTGGCATGCATCCCCAAAAAACCTCATCTGTTTTCCGTGGATAAAACAGAGTACCTTAAAACCTCCACTTTACCGCCACGCCCAGCTACGTGGTATTGTTATGGTGGTCAACTCAGAAAAAACTAGCTTTCAAACAACCATTCCACAGCCAAAAAAGAATTCGAGCCCCTCCACCTCCATCATTCAATATCACTCCGCTCAATTGCGTGTTTTATTATGGTGGACGACTCGAGATCCAAAACTGGGTGGTGGAGCTTTCAAGCCATATAATCACAACCACTATGTCGAGAACCCAACAAAAATCACCTAGGACAAGGTCCTAAACATGCATGGACATCCGAGATTGGGTCACATATGGGGTCGAACCTAACCTTGGAAGACTTCTCCAGGGGTCTAATGTAGACCCTGGGAAGATTGCAGGAGTGGCACGAGTCAATTGGAAGATGGCTCACATCTTTCCATTTTACTAAGCCATGGCTCAGCCCTGACAGCCCATTGACACTATTGTTGACATGCCATGATAGTTTCATAGGTCATGCTTTGACATGCCCTGACAGCCTCACGGGCCCTGCCTTGACACTGTCGTTGACATGCTCTGACAGCCCCATGGGCCATTAGCATGACTAGCAGCCCATCAGCATGACAGCTCTGCAGGTATGCCATGGCCCCCACCAGGGCACACACTTGACAGCATCGCTAGCATGCCAGGGCCCATTGCCATGGCACACTCATGTCAACTGCACAGACATGCCGTAAGCATGCCATGGCTCCTACCATGGCACATCTAGGACAGTCACATAGCTTGTTTGCTTGCATGCCTTGACACTCAGTAGACGCCCATAAAGGCGACTGGCTGCGCGCAGACCATGCATGTAGGCCTACGCATTCTCTTGAGTGTGCACCTGCGCGCTCGCATGCGCGCCCCAGCACCACTTAGCAAGGATAGTGGCGTGCCCTCACAGGCACGACATCCAGCGTATAGCTCCAGCCTGTGTCTTGCAGGTAAGGCTAGTGGCATGTGTAACAGCCCGCTAATTCTTATCTCTATACCACTTCTCTTTTCTTTTCACGCATAGTAGACGGCAAGACAATCCGTTTTGGATTCTTTCCCGACAGCAATCACATCTCTCTCGTCTTTACCCTCATCTGGAATCACGCGCATAGTTTATCTTTTCCGTAAATCACGTAATTTGTTCTTCACCAACAACTGTAAAATCATGAACAGTTTTATCCTAAGCGTTGTACCTCGATGGCGTTTTTCCGGATCTTATCCACCGAATTTCAAAGTATTAGATAAGCTTATTTTTAAAATAGCACAATTATAATAATTTAATGAGCTCTGAAAATATTATAATTGTGGATAATTATTTAGATTAAATATTTTATTTGTTTTAAGATATTAAGAGGTTTAATTTTACGTTGAAAATTCTTATTTAAATTTAAGTGTTTTATGCACTTTGATTAATTAATGATACTTTATCATTTTATATAATGATGAAGAAAATATTATTTTATAAACCTTAGTTTATAAAATAATATTCTATCTTAATTCTTCTCAGTGTAGTAATTAAGTGTTTTATTAATTTAAATGATTTTATCCTCTTCGATTAATTAACGGTACTTTATCATTTAATATAATGATGAAGAAATATTATTTTATAAATTTTAGTTTATAAAATAATATTCTACCTTAATTCATCGTAGTGTTTTATTTAAAGTGTTTATTTAAAATAAAACATTTAAGCGTTTTAATCAGTGTTTTAACTCACTGTTGGTTTATTTGAGGATCCCGAAGCGTAGGATTGAAGTTAATTACCTAGGCCCCTACCCTTTTTCCTTCACTTTTTCCTTTTTCCTTTTTCTTCTCTCTCTTTCCTCTCTCTCTCTCTCCCCATGCTCTTCCCTTCCCCATTTCTCCTTACCGTCGCCGCCCCTTTGACCGCCCGTTTCTCCGCCGTCCGGTGGAGGTGTCGTACACCACCCCCGCCATTCTCTTCCCCTTCCATCAGAGTTCATACCCTCCAATTTTCAGAGCCATCGGACCAGCCGTTAGCCGCCACGAGCCCCCGGAAGTTGCTGCCCCTGCCCTGTTTTCTCCCCTGTTGCCGATTTCTTTCTCCGCCCAGAACCGCCGCTTGCCGGCGGCGTGGACTACACCACCCACCCAGATTTCTTCCCCTCTCACCGGTGAACATCCCCTCCAAGTTTCACCTCCATCCGAGCCACCGTTAGCCACCACTCTCGCCTCCAAACAAATGGGTTTTTAAGGCTTTTCACCATTTTGGACCACCATACACGGCCAAATCAGCCACCAAGCACCACCATTGGATTCACCACATCAAGGGCTTCCTCCCCATGTCTTTCTTTTTCCCTAACTCTCACTCTTTCTCATATGGGTTTCTCAAAACACCCTTCGGTTGCACCACCGTGCGCCGCCGTACACGGCCACCCGTGGTGTTTCACCACCACCATCTTGTTCCTCTCATCCTCATGAACCTCTCCAAGAAATTTCATGGCCAACGGAGCTTCGTAGAGCTCACACTCTCCCGCACTCTCCAAGGCCAAAAATGGTTTCAAACGGCCGATCTGCCGCCGTTAGCCACCGTCCGACCACCACCTCGCCACCACAGCTCCACCACATGTTCCTCTACCTTTCCCTAGCTTTCCATGAAGTTCTATGGCTTTTCGCTACCTCGCGTCTCCTCCGCTCACCGTTCGGAGTTACTGTTCACGGCGTGATGCCGCCGTGCTCCGTCACCTTTGACCACCACGAGGCGACCGTGAGTCTTCCAAGACCACGCCTAGCCTTTCTCAAGCCCAAACTACCACTTTATGTGGTGGACAGACACCGTACCGCCACGTACGCTCCTCCGACGCATGTTCGTGACGAGCAGCGAGCGACGCACGGGTTATCCCGTCGATGTGAAACCTCAAGTTGGCCGTGGTGTTGCAAGTGCTTACAATATGGCAATTGAGTTCAGAAGTGAAAATCTTAAGGACTTGAGTGTTCCTCTTCCAGCTGTTGTGCAGTTCCTCGTGTTTCGCGCTCTATTCTCATAGAACGCGACGATCGAGGTAAGTTAGCCTCTAACTTACTATCAGTTTATTGTGTATGTGTGATGGGTAAGGGAACTACAATTTATGTATGTATGTTATCGTATATGCCATGTCATGCTATGTCATTACATGTTTATCTGTTACGTATGATTTAATCTCTCATGAATAATTATCTGTTACACAATCTTTTCTGTCATACAATGTTGTATGTTATAAGTATGCCATGTTAAGTATGCCATATGATACATGTATGCCATGAAATGTTTATGATTAAATCATATTGTGCCATTTACAAGTATACGCCATGTTAGAAAAGTATATGATATTAAATAATATCTCATGCATTAAGAAAGATAAGACATGTTATGTTACGTATAATCGTGGGGCCACAACAACTGTGGAGTACGTATTATATTTTATGTTACGTATAATAGCGTGGGGCCACAACAACTGTGGAGTACGTATTATATTTTATGTTACTTATAATGCGTGGGGCCACAACAACTGTGGAGTACGTATTATATTTTATGTTACTTATAATGCGTGGGGCCACAACAACTGTGGAGTACGTATTATATTTTATGTTACTTATAATGCGTGGGGCCACAACAACTGTGGAGTACGTATTATATTTTATGTTACTTATAATGCGTGGGGCCACAACAACTGTGGAGTACGTATTATATTTTATGTTACTTATAATGCGTGGGGCCACAACAACTGTGGAGTACGTATTATATTTTATGTTACTTATAATGCGTGGGGCCACAACAACTGTGGAGTACGTATTATATTTTATGTTACTTATAATGCGTGGGGCCACAACAACTGTGGAGTACGTATTATATTTTATGTTACATGAAGTATGGGGCCACAACAACTGTGGAGCATACACTACGTGAGACACAGCAATTGTGACACGTAGAATACGTGGGGCCACAACAACTGTGGAGTACGTATTATTTTTATGTTATGTGTATTCATGGGGCCACAACAACTGTGGAGCATGAAGTATGGGGCCACAACAACTGTGGAGCATACACTACGTGAGACACAGCAATTGTGACACGTAGAATACGTGGGGCCACAACAACTGTGGAGTACGTATTAATGCACGTTATTAATCAAGACAATTGAATAATATTCCAAGTTTATGTTAAGTCCAGTTTCAGATCAAATACATGATAAGTCAAGTTTTAGATCAAGTCCATGTTATGTTATGCTCACGTATATGTTATGTTCATGTCATGTTATGTTCAAGTTTATGTTATTTTCAAGTTCTTATTTATGTTATGCATGTTTACGTTCATGCTATATTTCAAGTCCATGTTATGTTTCACGTTCATGTTATGTTGTTTGTTCATGTTATGTTTTAAGCTTAAGTTCATGCCATGTTAAGTCAAGTTCAGTTCACGTTTAAGTTCTGGTTATGTCATGCTATATGTCAAGTTATGCTATGCTTATGTACGACTATACTTATGCATTTATGCTTTTACTGCCATGCATGCATCTTTAACCTGTGTGTGAGTTTTATGTTAACTTACTGAGATTTGTAATCAAATCTCACTGTGGTAGTCCCAACTACCATTCCCCCCGAATGGTAGATCTTGTTACAGGACCCGAAGAAGAATTGGAATCTGACCAACTGAATATGGTCGACTAGGCCACGGTGCGATGTTGATGATGGTATAGTATTTAACTTAGGTTAATACTTGTACTTTTGGAGTTGTATCTCAAGTATTATTTTGATCACAACCATTTTGGACTAGTGTGGTGATCACGGCTTTTTAGTATGCCTTTATGTATGAATTATGTTTCAAGTATTTGTGATATATTTAGTTTGGTGCATAGTATTGCTAAAGAAAAAGATTATCCGCTGCGAATATTGCATAATGCTAGATGCATGTTAGGAACATTGCATCTTATATGTCATGAACGGGGGCAGGTAACCTTGTGTTGTATGTCTCGACGCTTCAAATGTCCGTTCAATCCCAAGCGGAATTTGGGGGCGTCTCAGCATGCCCACTAAGCATGCCATCCAGCGCACGGCTCTAGCTCATGCCTTGCAGCCCTAGCACCCAGACCGTCAGCTTGGGCCATGCATGCTTATCACCTAGACCACCAGCCCGGGCCATGCAGGACCACCGCCCAAGCCACTTGACTGGGCTTCACAGCAGTAGCACGGCACCACCCTTTGCCCACCATCAGGCCTAGGCTTGGCACCATGCCATGCTCACCATCAGCAGGCCACGTACAGCGCCATTTCGTACCCACCACCAGACCAATGCATGGCCCATGCCATGCCATGTAGCGGTGCCATCCAGTAGCCCATGCGTGGCACCATGCCACGCCCAATAACAAGCCATGCATGGCCCCAAGCCGTGCCACTCATCAAGCCATACACAGCACCATGCCATGCACATCATAAGCCACCACGGCCCATCCATGGGCCTTGGCATACCACGGGCCACCATGACCCATCTATTACTATGTTATTGCTTTTAGTTTATTTATTTATTTAATTTATTTTCCTAGAGGCCTTTTGGGAGTTTCCAAGTTGTAAGCACTATAAATAAGGTCCTTAGGCATTTCATTTTGCATCTTTGATCATTTGATATATTTTCCTTTGTGGAATGGTTTGGTGTGTTCTTGTGAACACTTTTGGTTCTTTTGCACTTGGGCTCTTTTAGGTGCAATTTGTAAATCCCAAGAAGATGATTAACACCTTGCAATTCATGAATAGGTGTCGTCCATTTATCTATTTTTGATTCATCATCTTGCAATTCGTGAATAAGTGTTGAATCTCTTTATCTATCTATCTTTGTTCTTGTTTATTTTCCATTCAATCTTCATATAATCCATTTATCAATCTTTGGCATATTTCCATTCTCCATTCATAAATCCAAAAATACTTTTATGTTCTTATATTTTCTAGTTGTTCATATTCTTTCTTGCATTTTCTCGCATATCAAACATATCCTAAGCCTTATTATTTTTATTATTGATTTCTCAAAATATCTACAAATACCAAAAAGAAAGTTTTCATCTTCCCTTGTTGATTTGTTATCCTTTGTGCTCATATTATTCATGTGTGTTTTTCGTATCCTTCCATCGTGTTCATCATTTCTCTAGCTTTAATTCATTTTCAAAACACCACATGTCTACCACCTTATTTCCCATAGTCCATATTCAGCCAACACTTCCCAAAGCGCCCTCCTTCCATTCTCACAAACCCTAGCCGAAACCACCTAAATTCCCACAAGGTAATTCCTACATTTTAGGAATCCTCATCTCATCTTCTAAATCTCATCCTATCCCTTCATCTCCATCTTCGGCCAACCACTTTCTTCCTACATTTTAGGAATCCTCATCTTATCTTCTAAATCCCATCCTATCCCTTCATCTCCATCTTCAGCTAACCACTTTTCCAAATTCAAACTCAAATTCCAATCCCAACATTTTAGGAAATCCACCCTAAACTCACTCAATTCCTATAATTACTCAAACTTTAAATCCCTCACTCCATTCTTGCCTTAGCCAAACTACCCTAATCCCTAAAACATTTCCTACCTTTTAGGAACTCATCTTCCATCTTCCAATTCATCCAAATTCAAAATACTTCCATTGCCTTAGTCAAACTCCAAGTTCTAAACAACCCCTATCGATCTTATCATTTAGGATCAAACCCTAGCCACCTTACCCATCATACAAACCCTATCTTCCATCTCCAAATCCCTAGACTCTAAGAACAATCCTAGATTCATTCAAATACCATCCAACTTTATCCTCTTACCATATCCAAATTCTACCTTCTTCATCTTACCTTAGTCAATCCCTAAAGTCAAGGAGTAACCCTAGATTCTTTCAAACACCTTGCAAACCCTAGCAACCCATCCTAGACTCCAACCCTAATACATCACTTTCCAATTTTGTAATCCCCTTTAACCACTACCCAAAACCCTAGCTACACTTCACCATGCCAACCCTAAGCATCATCCAAGTAGTGCCAACATCAAGGGCAACCTTCAAGCCGTTCCACATTGCATCAAACACACCAAATCACCACTTAGATCACCCGAACTCATTATCATCATCAAATCCATCACTAAACACCATACATTAATTAACCTAGGAACCCTTCATTGCCATATCCTAGTGGAGACCAAGCAAGACGACGAGAAACATTCAGTCATCATAAGGCGACGCAAAACCCGTGGACCCCTAATGTTTGGGGACTAGACCGAGGTCCCTAACACACTACCCCCCAGCTACGTGCTTTCAAACAATCATTCCCATGGCCAAAACGAAGCTGAGACCCTCCACCTAATGTTTTGAATACCGTACCGGATGCTGTACTGGTCAAGATATTGGAACGAAATATTTCAGTACCGATACCATTTCGGGATAGTCAATATATGAAATAAATTATATATATAAATATATATTAATTATATTCCAAAATAATAGTCTATATATAAATAAATTATACATAAATACATATATATATATATAAATTATAAATAGTCTGGTCTGAATTGTGGATAAAAAAATGAGCTTGTAGTTTGAAAGAATGAAAAAAAGAAAGAAAGTAAAGGCCGAAATATAGGTTGGTACATAGGCCGGTATTTGGACCGATACGAAACAGGTAAAATTTATGTACCGAACTAGTGGCTGGTACGGCATGTACCGACCGTACCGGCCGATACGGTACTAAATTTAAAACACTGCCTCCGCCTCCATCATGCAACATCACCCCACTCAGCTGTGTGATTTATTATGGTGGAGGGCTTCGGGATCCAAGACCAGGTGGTGGAGCTTTCAAGCCACCGTAACCACAACCAACAACCTTTTATTAACAAACACAAACCAAATCAAGGAAAAAGCATAAACCAAAGGAGGAGATGGAGGGAGGGAGGAGATCCCAGACAAATTTCTAAGTTTTGTTTTTTAGAGAGATGGTGGAGCTTCTCTCACTAGAACCCTAGAGATGGTGGACAATTTTTCTTTTTTTCAAGAAAAAATTAATTGGGTCACTAATATTTTAAACAACTTGCGAAATCAACTTGAAACTAACATTAGTATTCGTTCGATCGAATTAATTGGATATAACAAGATCTAAATCTAGCATATTACGTACATTTAATATTTTTGCTTTGAGAAAACAAGATTTTTATCAAAAAATGAGTATTTTCTTGTAGTCCCAAGTAACACTGATGTAATTGCAGTTGTCACTGATTCTTGTAGCTTCCTTCCAAGATAACAATAAAGATATATCATCATGAGTTTGTAAAGTTACAAGCTAAACAAAGTAAAATAGAATTTCATTTGCCAGATGTCATTTGTTTCCTTTTTCTCTTCAGTTTTGCAGCAATTATTTTTGCTTTGTTTCTCTACACTTGCATTCTTATCGCACAGCTAGACATAATATAGAACATGATAGTCAGTCAATCTAAGATTAATCTTAAAAGCGAACAAAATCTTCGGGCTTTAGCAGTCCAACATTTTAAAGGATGGGTGATTTAATGGGCTCAAAAGCCCACAAAGCTCGAAGAAATCAATAGAGAGACCAAACAACATTTGACCATGAGTTAGTCTATACATCTGCCTTGTACTTCACCAACACCACACACAGGTGATGTGGCATTTTAATTTTTTTTTTTTCTGTTTTCCCCCAAGTAAAACGTGCGTTTTCTTCCCAGGCATTCGAATTCACTTTTTCCCCTCCCCGCGTCGCCCCTCTCCCGCGTTGCCCTTCCACCATTTGGAACCCAACTTGTACGTCGTTCGTCACCGTGTTGTGCCACCGCTAACGCCGACCCACTTAACAAACTCCGATCGTCTGCCACCATCTTGCAGGTGACATTTCTCTCTCTCACTGTACATTGTTGGGTTATTTTTAAAATTATTTTACAGATCCTCGCTTCTTTCTTTCAAGTGTTTGTGTTTATTTGTACATAGTTGAGTTTTTATAAAGAACAGAGTAGATTTTATATAGAAGTAATGGCTGTTATTGTGTTTGTCTATCCTCTTTGTTTGGGTTTTATTCAAAGCAATGTAATTTCTTTGGTAGCTCTATATATATAGAAGGATTGGTTGGGGATTTTTTTAGTAGAGAAGATAAGAACATATAGCTCGAATTTATTCACTATCCAATGGCATCAAAATGCTCCCCATTCATTCGGCTTGTCATCTATATGGTTTTGATGAAGTTTGTTTTTTTTTTTTCTTTGGTCGGAATGAGAAGCAGAGCTAACAATAATTGAAAAATGGAAGCTTGCACTCAGAGAACAGCAAAAAGTTAGCAGCATATAAAAATCATTACACAATGGCACTTTTTGACTTGGTCCGTTGCTAGTGACGGAAATCATCATTGAGATAGCTACTTCACTCTGACTTGTTTTTTGCAAGTGATGTGGATTTTAGTGGTTATTAGTTTTCTTGGGAATCTTGTGAAGGTTTTTCCCTCCTAATCATTTGGAAGTCCATAAATGTCTTGTACCTACCAGAAACAAAATTCTTGGTTTATGATATACATATTTCTAGACTTAAAAATGAGCCTGAACTTTCATAACTTCAATTTGGTTGCTTTGCATTGTTGCATTTAAGCATTCCGTTGCTATCCATTAAGAAAAAAAAAATTTTTGAATTTGAAAATAATGAAGCTAAAACAAATTTGATATAAAAGTATATTTGTACCTCATATACCTATGACTTTTGTATATTGTCTAGCTTAGTCTTTCATGTTTTATTCTTTCACATTTGAGATACAAATATTCTTTAACCGTCAACCTTTTTTAAGTGTACATAATTTAAATTTACTGGTGGTGAGATAATCAGTTTTTATATTTCCTATTACCTGGGTTTCTAAAACTTCATTATGTGAACTTAATTGAAATAGCTTGATGGATAAAGAGAAAGATGAAAGGCCACCCAAGCCTTCTACATCAATCCCACCGACACAGGTATGATACACATTGGTCATTTAGAAATGTCGTTGTGTTTGATATTTTCAATTAGTTAATGTATTTTTATTTGTGTATTATAGGGATATTGTGGTCCAGGAAATTCGTACTACCCGCCATTTATATATACATACGCATGGGGTAGCAAGGTAGATTTCCTTATAAGCTTTTCTAAAAGAATTTCGAATGTGCATTTGAGTCGTTCTAACCTTGTGCCTAATTGCAGCCCCCATTAATGACACATTTTGGACCAACGATGCTCTACCCTCCGTTGAGTAATGAGGAGGAGTCAGGACAAGTTCAACATATTATCCAAGTATATTCCTTCCAAACTTTTTAAATATTTTTTTTCTTACATGCATTTGGCCCTTTCTAACACTATACCAAATTACAGCCCCCATCAATACCACCTTTTGGACCAATGCTCTACCCTCCGTCGAGTAATGAGGAGGAGTCGGGGCAAGTTCAACATATTATCCAGGTATATTCCTTTCAAACTTTTAAAATATTTTTTTTTTTACATGCATTTGGCCCGTTCTAACACTGTATCAAATTACAGCCTCCATCAATGCCACATTTTGGACCACCGATACTCTACCCTCCGTCGAGTAATGTGGAAGAGTCGGGGCGAGTGCAACATATTATCAGGTAGATTCCTTTCTAACAGCTGTCAAATTTTGTTATTGCATGTATTCGAGCCATTCTAACACCCTAATTACATTTAGATCTGAAAGTGAAAAGATTTTGGGAGGTACATCACACATGACTGATCAAAGCTGTCATATGAGTAACGGTATTACACTTTTAACTCGATGAATAAACATCTAGCTAAATGTATATAATATAAATGCTTATCCAAATCATGCATTTTAATTTTCAGAAAATTCATTGGATGTAAATAAAGAGGGAAAGGCCGAGGGGCCCGAGGCCGATGGGACTAATGAAGTATCGGATGATGATGAAGGAGTTGAGGAGCCAAAACCTGGTATGGAGTTTGCCACTGATAAAGAGCTTATGGCCTATTACAAACGATATGCCAAGCAACAAGGTTTTGGTGTTATAACACAACGGACGAAGAGAGAGGCAGATGGGAGTGCAAAGTATCTGACTATTGGGTGTGCGCGGGGTGGCAAGTATCATCCTAGCCATAGTAATATCTCGAGACCAAGACCAACAACTAAAACAGATTGTAAGGCGAGAATAAATGCTCATTTGGTGAAAGGTGTATGGGTGGTAACCACTGTTGAGATTACCCATAATCATAGTACCGTCAGCCCACAGAAGTCTAGGTTCTTTAGATCGCACAAATGTTTGGATAAATATAGTCAAAGGATGCTAGATTTAAATGACAGAGCAGGTATTCGAATGAATAAAAATTTCGGAGCACTTGTTGTTGATGCGGGGGGGTTTGAGAATCTAAATTTCCAAGAGAAAGACTGTCGAAATTTTATTGACAAAGCCAGACAGTTAAGGTTGGGTAAAGGAGGTGGTGATGCACTTACTGACTACTTTAATAGGATGAGGTTGATGAATGATAGCTTTGTTTCTGTTGTGGATGTGGATGAAGACTTGAGAATTAGAAATGTATTCTGGGCTGACGCACGAAGTCGAGCAGCGTATGAGTATTTTGGAGATGTTATCACTTTCGATACGACATATCTAACAAATAGATATGGTATGCCTTTTGCTCCCTTTGTTGGGGTCAACCATCATGGGCAGTCTATACTGTTAGGGGCTGGTTTGATTTCAGGTGAGGACACAGCTACTTTTGTTTGGTTGTTTCGCGCATGGTTGCAGTGCATGGATGATCGAGCTCCAAAAGCAATCATAACAGACCAAGATCGAGCGATGAAGTCTGCTATTGCATTGGTATTTCCAGACACTCGCCATAGATATTGTCTATGGCATATACTGTGGAAACTTCCTGAGAAATTGGGATCCCACTCCCAATTCAATAACGGGTTGAAGACTTCTATTCTCAATTCCCTATATGATTCACAGACATGCGCTGAATTTGAGGAGAAGTGGGGGCAGCTAATTCAGAAGTATGACCTTAGTGATAATGCATGGCTGCAAGGGTTGTACAACGAGAGGTCGTTTTGGGTACCAGCTTACTTGAAGGGTGTATTTTGGGCTGGCATGAGCACTACACAACGGTCTGAAAGCATGAATGCTTTTTTCGATGGATTTGTGCATTCTGGCACGACATTGAAAGAATTCGTAGATCAATTTGACAATGCTCTGAGGAAAAAGGTGGAGGTCGAGACAACAGCTGATTTCATGTCCTGCAACCAGACCATCCCATGTGTATCCCCATTCCGTATTGAGAAGCAGTTTCAAGCAGTGTATACAAATGCGAAGTATAAAGAGGTTCAAAAAGAGTTGTTGGGGATGATGTCTTGTAATTGCATATTTGTCAGCAAGCAAGGTTGCATTTCCACATTCGATGTTTTGGATGAAATTACCATTGAGGATGACCATGTCAAAACCGTCAAGTACTTAGTTTATTATAATGAGGAGGAATGTGAACTGAAATGCACGTGTGCATTATTTGAGATGAGGGGGATCTTTTGTAGGCATGCATTGAAAGTTTGCCAGATGGGGAAGATTCATATGTTACCAGAGAAGTACATCCTGGATCGATGGCGGAAGGACTTGAAGAGGAGATACACACTGCTCAAAACTAGCTATGATGACATGCGGCAGGATGCAGCCACACAGAGGTATGAGCTTGTGGTGAAACGATGTCTAAAATTAGCAAGCCGTGTATCCCATCAAGATGACCATGTCAATGCATTCATGTGCCATTTGGATGAGTTTGAGAATAACTTTAAAGGATTACCACTTGAGTCTGGTTCAACTAAAGTCAAAGAAAATATGGCCGCATACGAGGGTAAGAAAATATTAAGCCCACACGTTGTCCGAGGGAAAGGGAGGCCTCCATCGAAAAGGAAGGTTCCGCCTGTGGAGAAGGCTGCGACCAAAAAAAGAAAAAAACAGGTAGTAAATTTTTCAAAAATTAATTAAATATTTATTGGACTGTATGCATATTTCTTTCTAATAGATGTGCATTTTTTTTAAAAAAAAAATTTAGACTTGCAGAAAAATATTTGATGATGAATCACATGATGGTGAGGTACCGGAAGCTCAACTTGGTGCTAATGTGGTTCAACTTGATGCTAACGTGGATCAACTTGGTTCTAACGTTGATGATTTTGTTGTTGAAACACAGTATAGTACTGTCACACAACCAACACCATTGGACAGTGAGGAGGTCGGGGTTATAACTTAGTAATTTGTTGTATTTTGATTGTTGTGATGAAATATTGTTGTGGTATGTATATAGGTCGAAGTTGTAATTAGTTGTATTTTGGGTGATGAAATATGCTTTGGGTGTGAGCCTCTTTAATGTAAAGTGTTGATAGGTTTGTAAAGAATGTTGTTTGCAAGGTGTAATTTGTTGTATTTTGGGTTTTGTGAATCAGAAATATTCAAAGGTGGAAATTTTGTTCTACTTGTATTTGTGATGTACTAATATGTTGTGGTTATAAATGATGTAAAGGGAACGAGTTTGAAAGTCATAGATTTTTGGCTAGATTTATTCTACTTGTTATTATGGTGTACTAATATGTTGTGGTTGTTCTATTTGTATGAAATCAGGTATTACATTTTTTATGACTTTGTTAATCTACTTTATGAAAATATGCACTGATTTTTTATGCTTACTAACACTGGACATATTTTTTTGATAGTTAAGATTTTGATACACTGGATATATATTTTTGCTCTAGCAAAACTGGACAAATTTTTTCACTGCTTAGGTTCTGATATTATGTTTGGCTTATGTCATCAGGAATATATATCAAGGACATTTAAATGTACAGTGAAATTCTCACAAATACAAAAAAGTTAACATCCATTACCATACGCAAATCGTTCCACAATTACAAAATATTCATAGAGAATTCTGTAATTACAATAACAGTTGAAGGATTCATCTACAATCCACAATTACATGATACATCTATCATCCGAACAAATCAAAAACTATTACAATAGAACACACACAATACAGACACTATAATATACGTGCACATCTATTCTCTACGACCCGCCTTCGAACTTCGTCCTCTTGCTTGGACAAATCATTCTCTCCCTGCATTAGTTTCTCTCTCTTCTTTCTCGATGCCTCATACTTGCACACAAAAAATCATCCTCTCTTTCCTAGTGCATTCTCTCTTGTTATAAATTTCTGATATACCAGCTGAAGTATATCGGCCATATGAAGAATTGACAACTTGCTTCCCCTGCATACAATGCAAGAATTTCAAAAATGTTCATGCTGGAGAAAATCAATTAACAATACAAAGTTTACTACTAACTGCATTTCTTCAATATTCCATTAAAATGTTGATAAATGTTGAAGGTGGGAATATAGTTGAAGCATGGTTTGGCTGGAGGACAGATGGACTATTCTCTAAGATGAGTTCATTTTTCTTGATGGACCTCATTTTTCTGGACTGAGTTCTCTAAGATGAGCTGTTAAGAATTTTCATGGGGTAGCTGATTGCATGTGAAAGAAGATACTTGCATTATAGAGACCTCAAGTTATATATATATATATATATATACATTTTGATAGGTAAATTAGATTTTATTGTTCATAAATATGGGCAAAAGCCCAAGTACACATGACATATCTGCAATATTTCAAGGAATCAAAACAAAAGAAACTTCTGAGTAGTATCTTCATTCTTTTTTATAGGTAAGCATAATCTTCATTCTTTATCAGAATAAAAACATATTGCAATTATTCCCCAACATGTTGTTTCACAGTTGTATAAGAATTTTAATAGTGAGCTCTGTTTGTTAAACCATGATACTATATGCTCTAACACAACTCTTTGATAGTATGATTGCTCATCTGAATCCACTTACCAATATGTTCAGCTTTTGGGATAGGATTGAATTTACAAAAAAAAAAAAGGGAAATGGATTGGACTTGGATTAAGACTTCTACTGGGTTAAGTGGTACAAAAGGGACAAACTATAGGAACATTTTTATATACTTCAAAAAGAAAGCAAGCAATTCCACCTCAAAAAAATCAAGCTTTGCAGCATTAACCTGGTCACCCATGAGCTTCACTGTCTTGGCATAATGGATGTTATCCATGACTATCGTAGTCAGCTCAGGAAAATGCCAGCCATGCCGTTCTCGAACCCTCATTGCATATGTATTCAGCTCTTTATCAAGGTCATCAAGTAACCCAATGGCCTGAATGATCATTATCAACCAGCATGAAAATGAGCAATATATAAATGATATAAAAATACAACATATCTGCAAAATTTTAGTTACCACATATTCAAGAAAATAGCTATTCCCATCAGTTATTCAAGAAAATACTGATTCTCACTGGGCAATAAGGGATGAAAATTTATCTTACAAACATGGCACCATAACAACCCTATGAAAGGCCAAGCCACAATTGGAGCCCCCTCTCATGACAAATCTAGGGTGTTGCTGCTCAATTGAAACTAGTACAGATTGAAATTGAAATGGTCATTATCATAGATTGCTCTAACTCATTTTCTCAAGAATTAACAACTCAATAATCACTCAGACTTAAAAAAAAAAAAAACTAAAACTAAAACTAAATTCTATTACACGTTAGGCTATCATTAGCAAGTTCCCAACATACTAGTTTATCCTTGATGATGCCCAAAACCAAAAAAGAGATTCATCACTAAGATAGATTACGAATATGAAATCAAGTTGCCCAATTTAAAACAAAAGTTTATAATGGGTATTATTTTCACGCCAAAGGATCATTTTAAAGGGAAGTATGGGTGATTCTTTTCAATGCAAATATTTTCACCCATATTTAGTTCAAACTCCTTGTACCTGAAAAATGAAAGAATACATACTGGTATTGCCCCATTAGATAGGATTTTTCTTTCTGTGCAAGAATAATGAGTAGTTTCTAGAACAATTTATTTAGAAAATATTGAACTGAGCTTCAAAGGAAGTCAAATATATTATCCGAACAAAGGAGAAATCAAAATCTATTTAAGAAAGGCTTGCACAAATATTAGTAAATAAATGAACAAAAAATCTTGTACCTTTTCTCGATGCACTTAATAAAGCATGTATGTGTAAACCTGACATAATTGAAAAGAGAAAATGGACAGCAGGTTAACCTCAAGAAATAATTCATTAAGAATGGAAACTCATAAGCAATGCCAAGAATTTTTTCAAACCCGTGTATTTGCAAATGCTACTTTGCATCATTTCTTTGTATGTGTTAGAAACAGAGGTTGAAAATACTCTTCTTCATTATTGAGAATATTTTACAGTGCAGTATTTATAGAAGCAGTATGCCAGAAACGGTTATGGCATTTTAACAATCAAGTGGTGTGCCTGTGGCCTAAAGAAATCCCCGTGAGTTGAATGTTATCATCTTGTTTTTATGTAAATACAAAACTAAAAAATAAAGCATAAATCGATCAGAAATACAAATCAGAAATCAAAAACTCATAATATAGATATAGTGTTGGTGAGCATACCTCTCAGATGTTATTGGATCAAACGAACGTCGCGGGGTAGAGGGATTTCACAAAGGGTTGTGCGACCACCCACGGGGATTTCTCCAGTGATAGGGCTGCTTCGTAAAGTCGATTTCGAAGGACATTTCTCAGATCTGTTAGGGATTTTCTCGAGGTATGGTGTCGACGGGAGAGAGGGATTCAGCAGAGGGAGGGAAGTGAGGGTAAGAGGGCTACGGAATTGAGGAGAGGGAGGAGAGGGAGGAGAGGAAGTGCGGCCTCGAGGGTGAGAGATGGAATGAAGAAAGGGATGTGAGGGAGAAGAAAGGGATGAAGAAATGGATGTGAGGGAGAAGATTACTCGATCGTCTGTGTGTGTACAAAGAGAAGTTTACTCACTGCCGCTGCGAATTCAAAGGGGAGGAAGGGCGCGAATCCAGAATCCATTGGAGAGGGAGTGGGTGTAAAACCGTGACGTGGCGATTAGACCGGTTCGCCACATCACGGTGTGTGGTGTTCGTGAACGAAACCGGCCTACGAATAGATTTTTCCTTTGACCATTATAAGGTAGTCACAACCAATTGGATACTGCCACTCACACGAGCGTATTGTAGCTTAAAATCATCATCAGTATCACCTGGACGGCCCCACCCTGGACCCACCCTAACACACACACACACACACAACACAACAAATCAGGATCAATCGAAGCCGCTTCTTTACGTAAAATTCTTGATCTATCCTCTTCATTTCCACTTATCTACGTACACCACCTACCCTTTACCGTGAGCGTTCCAAGCTTCTCAACTACCTCTTTTTGCTCATGCAACAGCACAAAACTCGAGAATTTCGGACGAACTGGCGGTGGGTTTCTCCACCTTACTGTTCCCCACTCAAATGTCTCTCTTCCTTTCATCCTCTTCGTTAATTTCCCAATATCTATATCCAGCTTCGGAGATAACTGAGCTTCTGTTTTCTCACCTGGCCGTTACTTAATTCCCAAGCACTAAACTCCCCCGGAATCTGGCTTCCATTTCAGACTCAGCATTTATTGTTCTTTTATTTTTCAGGTAAATTCGTGTCGGCTCTTTACTTTGGTTTCCTGGTAAATGTAGTAGTTTTTCCTCTGCAAAGTTCGGGGAAAAGTCCGTAGTAGTGCTACCCAAAGCTGTGAATTGATTTATTTGGTAATGGATACTCGTACCGCTGTACATGTTGTATAATCAACCATTCTTCTTTTTTTAGAAAGGGGGGGGGGGGGGGGATTATCCATCACATGCATTGAGGCCATTTGAAGACTTCTCTCTCTCTCTCTCTCTCTCTCTCTCTCTCTCTCTCTCTCTCTCTCTCTCCTTGTTTGCATATAACTTGTGGAGTCTCCCACTAAGAATGTGAGCGTTATTTTTGTCTTTCTTTGTTTTCCGGTTATAAGGAACAGCCTTCTTTATTTTAGTAAGAAAGTGGCTATTGATTCAAAGGAAAGTTCGTGGCTAATGGGTAGATTCTAGAGTCACATCTTTGACCTCAGTATCTCCTTTTGATGGTATGAATCTCTAAAGCCTTTACTTTTTCGGTTTTTCCCCCACTTTTGATACTGTGAGAGAGGGAAGTTGGGGAGCAGTGAGTCGTATCTGTTAAATAAATGAACAAGAAGTTGGGGAGCAGTGAGTCGTATCTGTTAAATAAATGAACAAGATCACTTCATTAATTCACTACAACTGATATCGACATTCATTGATTAACTAGAGGCCGTTTCACAAACTCTAATTTAGGTTGGATCCACACCAGTAATTCTGGATTAGCGATCCACACCAGCAATTCTGGACTAGTGAGGTTGTATAAAATGAGAGAGAGAGAGAGAGAGAGAGAGAGAGAGAGAGAGAGAGAGAGAGAGAGTTCATGGTTGCTATTGATATGATGTGATACACACCTTGTGTTGCTATCAGCATTTTAGGATAGGACTTAACTGAAAAACACAGAAGTGGAAAATTACTAATTTTTTAGATGAGGAAGCTCAATCAACCTCGGTAGCTCATGCTACCATGCACTCAGCACAACCTGCTCGAGTTGCTGTCAGCATTGGGATCTAGTTTAAACTGCCCTGGTGTTCAAAGAAGCTAATATGCGCTTGATTGCCTATATGATGCAGATATGTGAGTTTTGTTCCTATTACTGTAGGATTATTTGAAGGATTGAGCCTGTCAACTAGTCAAGGATGGTGAAGAAAAGGCATCTGTATCGATCCAAACACCCATTTGATGCTCATCGTAAGTATCACCTCTTTCCTCTTATTCTTCTTCCTCTTTCTAAATGAGTTTTATTTTCTCTCTTCTTTTCTCTTCTGAATTGAAACTTTTAGATCATCTTCGGTTTTTTATTTCTGGTCTCTCTCTCTTGTTTTTTTTTTTTTTGGGGGGGGGGGGGGGGGGGGGGGGGCATTGGCATTTTGTCAGCATCTTTTTTTTTTCCCTGGTCATCATGAGTTGTGACACACTGTTTATGCTCTTAATTTTCTTTGACAGCATGCCAAGAACACCAAAGGGAGATTTTTCTTCGACACCCATGGGGGGAGGGTTGTTATATGCTCCCTGAATTCGATCAAAACAAATTAGTCATACTTGATCTTGACTTTGATTGCTATTATTTAACTGGCTACGTTCATTTCAGTTTATCTATAAACTCCTTGGAATTATTTCTGTGGAGATCTTTTTGTTGGAACTTACTGGTATTTTATCTGATAGCTTTTGAAGCTCTCTTCTTTGGCTCATGGGAGGCAGTAAAGCTCTTCAGAATTATGAATGGGACCGTGACCATGCATTTCATGGACAATCAATTTGTAATTCAGGAGAAAGGTCCCTTCTCTAACCTCCGTATACGGTCAAGGCAAGCTACTTTATCTGATTGCACCTGCTTTATGAGACCTGGCATTGACATATGTGTGCTTTCAGCATCTCAAAGTACAAAAAGTTCCAATGAGGAAAACCAGGGGCCGGTAAGTCACCATTTTATTAGCCTTCGTAACCTGGATTTCTCTGTCACTGCTTCAAGAGAGCCGTATTGAAATCTTAAAAGTTTCATAGTTGCTTGTGAGTCCTAAATTCAAGTCCACTTTTTTTAAGTGTTGTGTGTGGAGGTATCATATGTTTCTGAACCTATAAAAATGAAAAACGTTTTGTTTATGTTTTTCATTGTCATTCTTCAGTAACATGGTTTGTTTTATTGTTCAGTAACCCGGTGCTAGATTACTTCCTTAGAAGTCACTCGTATCTATTTCACTAATTAAATTTAAAAAAAAAAATAAAGAAAACCTTAGTGCTCTTTTGATCTCTAAGAGAAGGCAATGAGATTACCAAACTTACATCCTAATCAAGTTCTTCTGGTGGATATGAAACTTGTGTATTTCACTCTTCAGCTTGCATATGGCTAGTATTTCTATTGAAGACTTCAAATCAAGAATTTGATTTTATTATTACATTTGATTTGATTATTTCCATACGAATTACTTGGCTCTTTTTTATATACGTACTCAATTGACTGCTTCTCTTTCTGAAATAGGTTTGGCTTGATGCTAGAATAAGTTCTGTTGAGAGGAAGCCTCATGAACATCAGTGCTCATGTCAATTTTATGTCAACTTCTATGTTGACCAAGGTCCTCTAGGTATGGAGAGAGGAACACTTACTAAAGAGGTTAGCATGGTGGGAATTGATCGAATTTCCATCCTCCAAAGGCTTGAATGATTTCCTTATGAAGATCGGCATTATCAGTGGGTTTCCTCTAAGGACTGCTCTTCGTTGGCCAAAACTAAATTGTTTCTTGGGAAATTCTTATCTGAGCTTTCATGGTTGCTTGTTGCTTCAGTTTTGAAGCAGATTGCATTTGATGTGAGATCTGTGCAAAGCAAGATTGTGTATCAAGTTTTGGGAGATGATGATAGCTTGAAATTAGAATCTGGTAATCGCTTAAATGCTGTAAATCTCAGAGTAGAAAATGATATTGTAGTACCCAACATAGTACAATTTGATCCAGAAGATTCCATTGAGACAGGTACAGTTTGTGAGACTCTTGAAGCTGGATCACAATTTTATGATCTTATAGACTTGCGACATTCCAAACGTCGAAATGTACAACCTGACCACTTTCTTGGCTGTGATAGTGCTCCAGAGATGGATGTTGGCTCTATCCGAAAGAGGCCATACAAGGTAGACCAACGGAAAGATGATGAAATGTCATTACCACTATCCTTCCTGTTTGGTATGCATGCAAGCTGTTCGGAAGAGCATGGTAAGGGTGAACAAAGGATCCTTTCTCAAAGAATAAAACCTTGCAAGGATCTTGTAGTGCATAAAGGGAAGACTAAATTTATGGAGGTAACATCAACCATGGATAATCAAATAGAACATCAAACTCAACTTGGTATTGTTCCTCTGCCTGATGAAAGGGATCCTATAGCCTTTGAACGCCATCATCTTCTTGCTGAGAGTCATGAAAATTATGAAGAAGAGATTACTAAACATTCCTGCGAGTATTATCGCATGAATAGTACCCCTATATTATAGAGGAAGAAAATTTCTAGCTTGGAAGATATGGAGTTTAGCGGTGGGTGGGAAGGAAAAGCTTCTGATAGAGAAGTGAAAAGAAAAAAATATCATTGTCTACCTTCAAAAAGGGATAATCTCAGTGAAGAAAGAAGTTTCCAGAAGAGATCCTTGAGTACAGGTGCATACAAGGATATGATAAAGACATTCTTGAAGAATATGGATACCACAATCGAGAAAGAAGAGCCACAGATCATTGACCAGTGGAAAAAATGTAAGGACACAAACAGCTTGGACCAAGGGAGGGAAGTGGAATCACCCCCTGTTGAGGATGAGGGAGAGATCTCAGAAACTGAAATGTTGTGGAAAGAAATGGAACTAGCCATGGCATCAAGTTATCTTTTTGAAGACAATGAGGTAAAAAATCTTAACCTTTTATCAGAGGATAAGTCTTTACTTTGATAATCACTTGTTGAGTTCTGTGTGTGTGCGTGAGAGAGAGAGAGATATCTAGTTAACAATAATCTGGATCCTCTGGTGGAGTGATGAGAGAATGGTTTAAAGAAGGGATGCTTCAAATTATTGAAGATAAATGCTTAATACAATCTTTTGTAATCTTTGTTGGATCTGCATCCCTTAATCTTTTGTAATCTTTGTCATCAAGTCTAGTAAAATGATTTTCAGGGTACAAATGCTGCAGTGTCCACTGGGATCATGAAAAAATCAAGTGAATGTTACCAGCATGAATACAAACTGAACGAAGAAATTGGAATTTTGTGCTGCAGATGTGGCTTTGTGAGCTCTGAGATTAGAGATGTTTCAGCACCATTTGTAAGTTGGAACTCATTAATGCATATTTTTTTAAAAAATTTTTACTAAGCTGACATCTTTTTCCTCCTACACTTTAGATGGAGGCAGGACATCTTTGATCTGCTTCTGCTGCTACATGTGGTGAATATGCACGGGAAAATATTCAGTTTTGTGAAACCTATGAGAGAACACTGAAGATTTGTGATACTAAAATATGATCTATTTGTTTTAGAAAATGTACACGTGCCTCATACTGGGGCCAAAATTATTTGATTAGCTTTGTCCACGTTCATAACCTCCATCATGGGACAATAAATGTTGGGTTCCAGTGTATTTGTTTCACAAGATATCTGATTACTTCATTTCTTCAAATGCAATACACAAGCTGGAATACCAATGACAAGCAATGCAATGAAGAAGATTCAGTGCATAAGCTGGATGAATATGAGGGTTTGGATCTTCTTTGTCGTCAAGTTTCTTCAGATGTGCCTTTATCCGAAGAACATGGCAATGTGTGGGCCTTAATCGCTGAACTTAGAAGGAAGTTACACTTCCACCCAAAAAAAGCTTTTGAATTTCTATGGAAAAATATTGCTGGGTCTTTGGAACCATCGCTTATGGAGGGGGCATCTAAGAAAACAGGTGGTTGTGTTATTTCTCATGCTCCTGGAGCTGGGAAAACCTTTCTCATTATTTCATTCCTTGTTAGTTATCTGAAATTGTTCCCTGGAAAACGACCCTTGGTTCTTGCTCCAAAGACTACACTCTATACCTGGTACAAGGAATGTATCAAGTGGGAAATTCCTATTCCCATTTATCTAATTCATGGCCGTAGAACCTATAAAGTATTCAAGCAGAAATCCTTGTCCTTTATGGGAGTTCCAAAGCCCTCTGATGATGTCATGCATGTTTTGGATTGCCTAGAGAAAATACAGAAGTGGCATGCACACCCAAGTGTTCTTGTCATGGGTTATACTTCATTTCTAGCATTAATGCGAGAGGACTCCAAGTTCACCCACAGAAGGTTTATGGCTAAAGTGTTGCGGGAAAGTCCAGGGATGCTGGTACTAGATGAAGGACACAACCCTAGAAGTACAAAATCGAGGTTGAGAAAGGTTTTGATGAAAGTTGAAACAGACCTAAGAATATTGCTTTCAGGTACATTATTTCAGAACAATTTCTGTGAATACTTTAACACCCTTTGTTTAGCAAGACCTATCTTTGTAAATGAAGTTTTGAAGGTATTAGACCCAAAATACAAGTGTAAAAGGAGAAGGAAGGAAAAAGCCCGCAATTTGAGAGAATCCCGAGCAAGAAAGTTTTTCTTAGATAAGATTGCAAAAAAAATTGATTCAAACATAGGAGAAGAGAGGATGCAAGGCCTAAACATGTTGAGAAATATCACGAATGGATTTATAGATGTGTATGAAGGTGGAAGTAACGACGGCCTTCCCGGTTTACAGATTTACACCTTATTAATGAATTCAACTGATATACAACATGATGTTTTGGTGAAGCTGCACAAGATAATGGCTAGATACCATGGATATCCGTTGGAGTTAGAGCTTTTGATAACCCTTGGGTCCATACATCCTTGGATAGTCAAAACTTCAGACTGTGCTAGCAAGTTTTTTAGTACGAGGGAACTCATGGAGCTTGAAAACTCGAAGTTTGATTTGAAGAAAGGGTCTAAAGTAAGATTTGTTTTGAACCTTGTGTATCGTATTGTCAAGAAGGAGAAGATATTGATCTTTTGCCACAACATTGCACCTATTAAATTGTTTCTGGAGTTATTTGAGAATATCTTCAGGTGGCAGAGAGGCAAAGAAGTTTTGATCCTTACAGGAGATTTAGAGTTATTTGAACGAGGAAGAGTTATGGATAAATTTGAGGAACCAAGTGGGACGTCAAGAGTACTACTTGCTTCCATTACAGCTTGTGCTGAAGGCATTAGTTTGACGGCTGCTTCTCGGGTTATATTATTGGATTCAGAATGGAACCCTTCCAAAACAAAGCAGGCTATTGCCCGTGCTTTTCGGCCTGGATAGCAGAGAATGGTTTACGTGTATCAGCTATTGGCAACGGGAACACTAGAAGAAGACAAGTATCGTAGGACAACATGGAAGGAGTGGGTCTCAAGTATGATTTTTAGTGAGGCATTTGTGGAGGACCCTTCTCGCTGGCAAGCTGAAAAGATTGAAGATGATATTTTACGGGAAATGGTGGAAGAGGATTGTACTAAATCATTCCATATGATCATGAAGAACGAGAAGGCTTCAACAAGTTGATCAGGGTAAAAACTGTTCTTCATACGGTGCTGTAGTTACCATCTTTTCCATTGGGAACTCTGTGTGTGTGTGTGGAATGGCTCTATGGCATAATTCACATCCGATCAAGTTGATTGATGTGAATGCAAACTTTAGCTTGATTACATGCATCAAGAATGACTTGCTCTATTCATTATATGCATTTGTATGAAACTTAATTGAGTTACCCAAGTGTTGCAGACAGCATGAACAGCAGGCTGACCAAGATGTGCATTAATGGTATGAGATGTTCCTGATAACATGAAGTGCTCTCTGATCTGAAGCCTATGAACATGGAATCCTTAGTCTTCTTAGAGAATGTAGCCTCATGATTATACATGAACATCAAGGTTGACAGTGTAGTTCATTGGTATAGCTGTTATGAGTTGTAAAAATTGAACCAGTTGGCTTTTTCTTTTTGCCATAAATGAATATTGGATCTCTTTGTCGAGAACGAAAAGGTCATTTGGATCTCGTTCGATCTGGCATTTTCCTCAACATTACAACATTCTAAATTTATGCAAGCTTATTGTGTAAACTGTAATTAAAACACTCAAATCTCCCCAGGAATCGTACAGGTGGGCAGCGGGGCACCGCCCCCACCAGCCCCAACACACACACATGTATATATAAATATATACACATACACACACACCAAAACGACGTGGTTTGGATATTGCATGTGTTTGGATACTTGAAGTTGGAAGATTTTGCAGAATTTTGGCAATGCAGTAACAGCTTAACATGGTGTTGAACCATATATGTGCATTATGTTGCGCCTCTGGCCTGTCCAAAATCACACAAAACGATATTTAAATGGTTCGGCAAGTTGCCTACGTCCACTGGAGCCTCTTTTACTGAGTTTGTACAAATTTACAAAACTCTACACAACACTCTCACGTCCTCCCTCTTTCTCTCTGTCTTTGCCCACATCTTTACAAGAGCTGAAACTCTCCTTTTATAGGAGAGATCAGCAACAATGGTTGCTGGAAATTAGCTGTAATACATGGTTGATTTCCAGCTGCAGCTTTTGTGGGATAAGGAAATCAAGTTGGTTCCTAATACACCAAACAAGAGAATGGTACATGTGCAGCAGCTATTTCATCTTTGCATTCACACTTAGGGTGGTTTCAACAATCACCCCCTCCACCCAAGTGTGCCATACCAGGCTGCTCACAAACTGATTCATTTTTCAAATGAATGCACCTCGTTCTTTGACATGAGAGATTTCCTCTGTCGAATGCGC
The DNA here is from genome assembly GCA_011037825.1 of Carya cathayensis. Classification (NCBI taxonomy): domain Eukaryota; kingdom Viridiplantae; phylum Streptophyta; class Magnoliopsida; order Fagales; family Juglandaceae; genus Carya; species Carya cathayensis. The sequence continues at coordinate 446,353 of QGSO01000586.1, forward strand.
TCCAATGCACCCGAGGGTGCTTAGTAGTGTATAATATTGATCAAGTCCAAACAGTGTTGGAACTTGATCCCTGTGACGACTTTCGTCAACATATCTGCTGGGTTATCTTCAGTGCCAATCTTCTGAAGTTTGATGTCCTTTTCTTCTAATATTTCACGTACAAAGTGAAATCGGACGTCTATGTGTTTTGTTCGAGAGTGATATACTTGATTCTTTGCCAAATGAATTGCACTTTGACTGTCACAGTAAACGGTAACCTCTTGCTGCTTAAAGCCCAAATCTGTTACCCATCCCTGTAACCAAATAGCTTCTATCATGGCTTCTGTTACAGCCATGTATTCAGCCTCAGTGGATGATAGTGCAATTGTCGACTGCAAAGTTGATCGCCAACTAACTGGTCCTCCACCCATAGTGAACACATATCCAGTTGTCGATCGGCGTTTATCAAGATCACCTGCATAGTCTGAGTCAACATATCTAGTTAGTAGACTATCTTCACTTTTCTCGAACTTCAAACCAATATCTACAGTCCTTAAAATGTACTGTAGAATCCACCTAGCCGCATGCCAATGAACCTTTCCAGGATTATGCATATAACGACTAACTAAGTTGACGGCCTGGGAGATATCAGGTCGTGTACACACCATGGCATACATTAAGCTTCCAACAATACTTGCATATGAGACATTCCTCATGTAGTCCCGCTCTTCATCATCTTTAGGAGACTGTAATGCAATGAGTTTGAAATATGGGGCCATAGGAGTACTCACCGGCTTCGTCTTCGAGTCGATGTTAAAGCTTTGCAGTACTTTCTTCAGATACTGCCTCTGAGTAAGGTGAACTGTACCTTTCACCCTATTCCTGTTGATCTCCATCCCCAATATTTTTTGTGCTTCTCCTAGATCTTTCATTTCAAACTCATGACTTAACTGAGTTTTTAAACGATTTATCTCCCCCTTGCTTTTACATGCTATTAACATATCATCTACATATAAAAGCAAATAAATGAAAGATCCATTTGCAAGTTTTTTGAAATATACACAATGATCGTATTGGCAACGAGTGTATTTCAGATCCATCATAAAGCGGTCAAACCGCTTATACCATTGCCGAGGTGACTGCTTCAAGCCATAGAGAGACTTCTTCAGACTGCATACCCAATTTTCTTTTCCAGCTTCTTTGAAACCTTCTGGTTGAGACAGATAAATCTCCTCTTCCAGATCACCATGTAAGAAAGTTATCTTCACATCAAGCTGTGCTACCTCAAGATCATATTGTACAACCAAAGCTAGCAATATCCGAATGGATGAATGCTTCACAACAGGAGAGAATACTTCACTGTAGTCAATTCCCTCCGTCTGAGCGTAGCCCTTGGCTACCAACCTAGCTTTGTATCGCACTCCATTTTTAGCAGCTTGACCATCTTTCTGATTGAAGATCCACTTACAGCCAATTGTCTTCTTTCCTTTCGGAAGCGGCACAAGCTCCCAAGTCTGGTTTTGGTGAAGAGATTGCATCTCTTCATTCATAGCCTTTGTCCATTCAACTTGTTCACTGGACTGTATGGCTTCTCTGTAAGTGGTTGGGATCTCACCCCCTTCAACTGGTAATGCATATGTCACATAGTCTGCAAGACGTGTCGGTACACGTTTCTCTCGTCTCGGTCTGTTGGTTGCTATTGATTCAGGTTGACATGGAGGTACTGTGACTGGACTATCAAGCTTATCTTGTCCATGCTTTCCCAAATTCTTTGAAGTAATAAACTTCACAGTCTGCGAATCATCTGATGTTTCGCCATCATTGCTGCCTTCATTGGAATCTTTATTCTTATGTGACTTAAGCATCTCAGATTCGTTGAATGTAACATCTCTACTGATAATTATCTTTTTAGACTTTATGCACCAAAGTCTATACCCTTTTACACTAATACTAAAGCCTAAGAATTTTGCTTTCTTAGCTCTAGGATCAAGCTTACTTTTTTTAGCATGATAGTAAGCAGGACATCCGAAAACGTGTAAAAAATCATAATCAGTAGCATGTGCAACTCTCCACATTTCAGTGGGTGTCTTCCCGTCATTGGCAGCTGCAAGTAGTCGGTTGATGAGGTGGCAGGCATATGTCACAGCTTCAGCCCAAAATTGTTTACTGAATCCAGCATCCAGTAACATACATCGCACTTTCTCTAGTAAAGTACGATTCATCCGTTCTGCCACACCGTTCTGCTGCGGTGTACCTCGTACCGTGAAGTTTCTGACAATTTCCTCTCTTCGGCATACTTCCATGAAGGGGTCTGAAGTGTACTCACCTCCATTATCAGATTTGAGCCGCTTGATCTTTCTGCCGGTCTGAGTCTCAACCATTTTCTTCCAATCAAGGAAGATTTTTAGCACTTCATCTTTATTCTTCATCGTATATACCCACACACGACGAGAATAATCATCTACAAAGGTTACAAACCAATGCTTACCTCCCAAAGATGCATTTTGGGTAGGTCCTCAAACATCGAAGTGTACATAGTCAAGGATTCCCTGTGTATTGTGGACAACGGTTCCGAACTTGATCCGCTTCTGCTTCCCTAATACACAGTGCTCACAGAAGGACAGTTTTCCAGTCTTGGCACCTTTGAGTAAGCCTTGTTTCACCAGTGTTTGCAAAGCTTTTTCTCCAGCGTGTCCCATATGCATATGCCAAAGACTAGTGGTGTCAGCATCAGTCTCATCTAGCTCCTCACAGCATGTGGAAGCTCTTCTATCAGCAGTACTTCCTTGCAAGAAATACAAGTTTCCTCGCCTCAAACCCTTCATTGTCACCTGAACTCTCATTAGTACTTTGAGAGTTCCGTCTTCAATGGTGATTCTGAATCCCTTTGAATCCAGAGATCCCAGTGAGATGAGATTCTTCCGCAAGTCCGAAACATACCTGTAACAGCCCGCTAAAATTTAGCCTTATCTCCTCACCCTTCTCTTTCTTTTTTCGCGCATATTAGACAGCACAGCAATCAGTTTTGGATTCTTTCCCGACAACAATCACTATCTCTCTCGTCTCTACCCTCACCCGAAATCACGTGCATAATTTATCTTTTCTCCGTAAATCACGTTACTTTTGTTATTCACCAACAACTGTAAAATCATGAACAGAATTATCCTAAGCGTTGTACCTCGATGGCGTATTCCGGATCTTATCCACCGGATTTCAAAGTATTAGATAAACTTATTTTTAAAGTAGCACAATTATAATAATTTAATGAGCTCTGAAAATATTATAATTGTGGATAATTACTTAGATTAAATATTTTAGTTGTTTTAAGATATTAAGAGGTTTAATTTTACGTTGAAAACTCTAATTTAAATTAAATGGTTTTATCCTCTTTGAGTAATTAAAGATACTTTATCATTTTATAATGATGAAGAAATATTATTTTATAAACCTTAGTTTATAAAATAATAATCTATCTTAATTCATCTCAGTGTTTATTTAAGTGTTTTATGCACTTTGATTAATTAATGATACTTTATCATTTTATATAATGATGAAGAAAATATTATTTTTATAAACTTTAGTTTATAAAATAATATTCTATCTTAATTCCTCTCAGTCTTGTAATTAAGTGTTTTATTAATTTAAATAATTTTATCCTTTTCGATTAATTAACGGTACTTTATCATTTTAAATAATGATGAGAAAATATTATTTTATAAACTTTAGTTTATAAAATAATATTCTACCTTAATTCCTCGTAGTGTTTTATTTAAAATAAAACACTTACGCGTTTTCAAATTAGTGTTTTAACTCATCGTTGGATTATTTGAGGATCCCGAAGCGTAGGATTGAAGTTAATTACCTAGGCCCCTACTCTTTTCCCTTCACTTTTTCCTTTTCTCTTTTCTCTCTTCTCTTTCCTCTCCCTCTCCCTCATGGCCGACGTACACTTTGCTTGCCTTCCACCTTAGCCGTTCGGTCCAAGCCTCCAGCCAGCGCCACCTCTGGCCACCATGCCTCACCTCCCTCACCGGCGAACACAACCTCACCGGTGGTGAGATAAACCGGCCACCCAATCTCTCTCATTTCTCCTCCAAACAAATGGGTCTTTAAGGCTTTTTCACCATTTTGGACCACCATACACGGCCAAATCAGCCACCAAGCACCACCAGTGGATTCACCTCATCAAGGGCTTCCTCCCCATGTCTTTCTTTTCCCCTAACTCTCACTCTTTCTCATATGGGTCTCTCAAATCACACATTCAGTTGCACCACCGTGCACCACCATACACGGCCACCTGTGGTGTTTCACCACCACCATCTTGTTCCTCTCATCCCTATGAACCTCTCCAAGAAATTTCATGGCCAACGGAGCTTTGTAGAGCTCTCACTCTCCCTCACTCTCCAAGGCCGAAAATGGCTTCAAACGGCCGATCCGCCGTCGTACGACCACCACCTCGCCACCACAGCTCCACCACATGTTCATCTACCTTTTCCTAGCTTGCCATGAAATTCTATGGCATTTCGCTACCTCTCGCCTCCTCCCACCATTCGGATTTACTGTTCATGGCGTGATGCCGCCGTGCTCCGCCACCTTTGACCATCACAAGGCGACCATGAGCCTTCCAAGGCCACGCTTAGCTTTTCTCAGCCCCAAACTACCACTTTATGTGATGGACAGCCACCGTACGTTGTGTTACCGCCATGTACGTTCCTCCGACGCATGTTCGTGACGAGCAGCGAGCGACGCACGGGTTATCCCATCAATGGTATAACCCTCTATCTCTAGTTATTTACATTTAAAGTAGTTAGTTGATTTGGTTTGTGGACTGTGTAGTTGTATTTGTGGAGTTCGCTGCGTAGTTATGAAGCGAAGTGTGGTTGTGAAGTGTTGGGCTTGATTTTGTAGTTTTGTGGACTGTTCTGTGAAGTATGGGCATGAGATGGATGTCGTAATTGTGATACGGCGTGTAGTGTGAAGAGAGTACGCATGTAGCGTATCCTGTGTAATGCAGTGACGCGCCGTGCGATGTGCGCTATAGTGATGTGTGGCGTAGAAGGAAGGGAGTACACATGGAGTGTACTCCGTGTTGTATGGCGATGCATCGTGTGATGTGCATCGTGATTATGAGTGTTGTAGCGAAGGAAGTACGCGTAGCGCATACTCCATGTCGCGTAGCGATGCACCGTGAGGCGTGTATCGTAGCGATGTGTGTTATAGTGTGGATGGAAGAGAGTTCACGTGAATGTACTCTGTACTAAGTCGTGAAACACCGGATGGCGTGTCACGAAGGGTTGGATGGCGTAACAGAGAAGTGTAGAGCGTATGGTGTAGTGTTGGGAAACTGTATGACAGTGTCCCGAAGCAGTGGTGATTTGGCTTATAGTCTGGGGTGACGGGTGTCATCTTGTGGTTGACTATGGCTAAGAGTATATGGATTGAGAAAGAAGTTGTTTGTTTGGTTGTTATTGATAATTTTAATGAATTTGATTTAGTGCAAAGACTTTCTGAAGTCAATTTATCTCTTCCGAGTATAGTGAAACCTCAAGTTTCCCGTGATGTTGCAAGTGCTCACAATATGGCAATTGAGTTCAGAATTGAAAATCTTAAAGACTTGAGTGTTCCTCTTCCAGCTGTTGTGCAGTTCCTCGTGTTTCGCGCTCTATTCTCATAGAACGCGACGATCGAGGTAAGTTAGCTTCTAACTTACTATCAGTTTATTGTGTATGTGTGATGGGCAAGGGAACTACAATTTATGTATGTATGTTATCATATATGTCATGTCATGCAATGTCATTACATGTTTATCTATTACGCATGATTTAATCTCTAATGAATAATTATCTGTTACACAGCAATTTGTGACACATATAATATGTGGGGCCACAACAACTGTGGAGTACGTATTTTATTTTATGTTACGTATAATACGTGGGGCCACAACAACTGTGGAGTACGTATTATATTTTATGTTACGTATAATACGTGGGGCCACAACAACTGTGGAGTACGTATTATATTTTATGTTACGTGTATTCATGGGGCCACAACAACTGTGGAGCATGAAGTATGGGGCCACAACAACTGTGGAGCATACACTACGTGAGACACAGCAATTGTGACACGTAGAATACGTGGGGCCACAACAACTGTGGAGTACGTATTAACGCACGTTATTAATCAAGACAATTGAATAAGATTCCAAGTTTATATTAAGTCAAGTTTCAGATCAAGTCCATGTTATGTTATGCTCACGTACATGTATGTTCATGATCATGTTATGTTCACGTTTATGATATGTTCAAGCTCACGTTCACATTATGTTATGTTCACGTTTATGTCATGTTATGTTCAAGTTTATGTTATTTTCAAGTTCTTATTTATGTTATGCATGTTTACGTTCATGCTATATTTCAAGTCCATGTTATGTTTCATGTTCATGTTATGTTGTTAGTCCATGTTATGTTTTAAGCTCAAGTTCATGTCATGTTAAGTCAAGTTCAGTTCACGTTTAAGTTCTGGTTATGTCATGCTATATGTCAAGTCATGCTATGCTTATGTACGACTATACTTATGCATTTATGCTTTTACTGCCATGCATGCATCTTTAACCTGTGTGGGAGTTTTATGTTAACTTACTGAGATTTGTAATCAAATCTCACTGTGGTAGTCCCAACTACCATTCCCCCCGAATGGTAGATCTTGTTACAGGACCCGAAGGAGAATTGGAATCTGACCAACTGAATACGGTCGACTAGGCCACGGTGCGATGTTGATGATGGCATGGTATTTAACTTAGGTTACTACTTGTACTTTTGGAGTTGTATCTGAAGTATTCTTTTGATCACAATCTTTTTGGACTAGTGTGGTGATCACGGCTATTTAGTATGCCTTATGTTTGAAATATGTTTTAAGTATTTGGGATATTTTTAGTTTGGTGCATAGTATTGCTAAAGAAAAAGAAAATTTAAATTATCCGCTGCAAATATTGCATAATGCTATATGCATGTTAGGAACATTGCATCTTATATGTCATGAACGGGGGCGTCACAATACCGAACTGCTGTCAGAGTCTTGACACTGCCATCGTGCAGCTTTAACCGAATGCTACCTATTCCTTGAGTCTTACAGGCACTATCATTGCCCATAAGTACTGCTCCACCATCAATTTTTGTGAAGTCAGTAAACCAGTCCCGATTAGGACACATGTGATAGGTACATCCGGAATCTATAATCCATTCATCGGAATGACAAATGGGTGATGAACTTGCCAAGGTAAAATCTGACTCATCATCTCTGTCCACAACATTGGCTGTGGTGGGTTGATTCTGCTGTTGTCCCTTTCGGTTGGGACAATCCTTCCTCCAGTGTCCTTTGTTGTGACAAAAGGAACACTCGTCTCTGGCGATTCTTCTGCCAACTGATGAACCACGTGATGTGGCTCGGGTTTTTGAATGAAAACCTTTCCTCCTTCTGGGATACCTTGACTGTGGTCTCCCTCTTGCTGTTAGCGCTTCACTTGATGTATCTTGTTGTACCTGTTTATCTTTTCCGCGGTACTCATTACTAATTAAAGAACTGGATACATCATCAAAACTGATCTTTTCCTTTCCGTATAATAGAGTAGTAATTAAATGCTCATATGTATCAGGCAAGGAATTTAACAGCAGTAAAGCCTTATCTTCATCTTAGATTTCAACATCCAAGTTTAATAAATCAACAAGGATTTGGTTGTAACTATTCAGATGTTCAGACATGGAAATACCTTCACGAAATTGGAATCTGAAGAGCTTTTTCTTCAAGTGCAGACGGCTCTCGATGCTCTTCTTCATGAACTTATTCTCCAATTTCTGCCAAAGTTCCCTTGCATTTGTCTCTCTCATGACAAAATACTTATGCTCTTTGGTAAGGCATAACCGGATTGTACTGCAAGCTTGGGTATTAAGCTTCCTCCAATCCTTCTCAGTCATCTCATCTGATCTCTCCTCCAACGCAATATCCAACTCTTGTTGGATCAACACATCCATAACCTCACACTGCCACATCCAGAAATTGCTGGTTCCATCGAACTTTTCAACTTCAAACTTCGCATTTGATACTGTGGACCGATGGCCTGAGCTACTGGCATTTTCAAAGCTCCTGTCTCTTCCAGAATGTTCCATTTGAATTTAGAAAAATTTAGACTAAAAATTTTGAAATTCTAACCGTATGAATGAGTCTGGAACGATTCAAATAGTAGGAAAGCACTATTTGATTGTTGAAATTGGACTTCGAATGGCTTAGATCAAGCCGAAAATGGATCTGAAAAAACGAACGGTCCTGATCGTCTGGCGCGTGAGATGCACGCGCATCAGCTATGCGACTGAAGCGTGTGGGCGCGTGGTTGACACGCGTTGAAGACCTGTGTGGCGCATGGGAGCGCGTGAGAGCATGTCTGACACGCGCGAAATGCCTCTAGGGCGCGTGGGGGCGCATGGGGAACACACGTCTTCTTCCTCTCGGCACGTGAGGGTGCGTGGCTGTGCATGATGGCGCGTAATGCGTGAGTTTCAGTCGTCTTCAACCTCCAGATGCGCGTGGGGCACATGGATCGATGCTCGGATCTTCTACCGGCGCGTGCGGGTTGCTCCGACCTCCATTTTTTATTCCGTTTGCGGCAACGGATTCGTCTCGACGTGAGGAACACCCTGGAGTGGTCAAAAGTTGATTTTGAACACTTTGATTTCTGGACAGCTCTAACCAAGAGCTCTGATACCAATTGTTGCGCCTCTGGCCTATCCAAAATCACACAAGACGATATTTAAATGGTTCGGCAAGTTGCCTACGTCCACTGGAGCATCTTTTACTGAGTTTGTACAAATTTACAAAACTCTACACAACACTCTCACGTCCTCCCTCTTTCTCTCTGTCTTTACCCACATCTTTACATGAGCTGAAACTCTCCTTTTATAGGAGAGATCAGCAACAAGGGTTGCTGGAAATTAGCCGTAATACATGGCTGATTTCCAGCTGCAGCTTTTGTGGAATAAGGAAATCAAGTTGGTGCCTAATACACCAAACAAGAGAACGGTGCATGTGCAGCAGCTATTTCATCTTTGCATTCACACTTAGGGTGGTTTCAACACATTAAAGTATGTTCCGTACATATACCATGTCAAACGGTTATCTGTTTTCAAAATGGATAATACTTCGGATCAAGGAGAACATTGCCTTTCAAAATTGAAGTACTCAAACTTGTTCAATTTTGTCCATGATGCATGGGGTACAGCTAAGACTGTTCATTCGGGTTCCGGACCGGGAATCCGGGTATACCCGGCCCGGAACCCGGGTTTCAAATCCGGACCGGATTTCGGCCCGGTATACTCGATTTTGGATCCGAGCCGAAACCCGGGTGAATCCGGGTTTCGAAAATCCGGAAATCCGGGTACCGGGTTGTACCCGGATTTTTTTTTATTAAAAAAAAAAATCCATTTTTGAGGCTTTTGTTTTTTAAAAATAAAAGCCTTTTTTTTCTTTTTTTCTTCAAACATCACATTTAATATTAATAAAAACCCATATTTATACAAAAATGTTGCAAAGCATAATTCTCCTATATTTATTTTTAAAATTAAGAAAATGTATTGAATCATATTTTTTTTATGTGAATAATATTTATAAAAGCCTATATTATGTGAAAAGCTTTTCTAAATCATTAAAATGCATAATACTAACATTTCCCAAAATAATAAAAATGAAAAAAATAAAATGCATGCAAACCAACTACATATTACATTATTTTGTTATTTACACATTGCATTACAAAATACAAAATTACAAGATATGAATTACAAAATCATTAACATGTTCTTCTATCAATGATTTAATCACACCAAGTAGCTACTTCAAGTGATCTGATCGAAAGAGAGCCTGCAAAAAACAAAAGTTTTGAATACTTAGATAAGCTCAACAAAATTATCAGTTTCACTGAAGAAAATGGAAAGTAAATGGCAAACTTACTCTTGAACAGAAAGAACAAAACCAGTAGAATAAGAAACCTTGATCCCCATTCAGTAATAGGATGAACTTGATGCAAGAAAAACTCTTCTCAAAGCTATGTATAAAAAATGAAATTGATGAACTGAATATAAAAAAATATGTATATAAAAAAAAAGAATGGTCAACTCAAGAAGTAGTCCTGCTTGCTCTCAAAACTAAGACAATGCATTATGTGACTAGAGGACTTTCAATACACAAACTAGATAGGATCTCAACCCAGCGAGTGTATGCTTTTAAGTTTTAAATTATCAAGAAGAGACTCGATCTAATCTCTACGTACAGACATGCAGAGAGAAGAGAGAATAAAAATTCAATAATAATAAATAGGAAAGTCCTTATCTATGGGTTGTTTTTTGGAGAAGATGTTCCATGTAGTTTCACCTTAATTAAACAAAAAATCAGTCACTAAAATAGAGAACATATGAAAAGATGAAGAAACAAAAGGATATTCCTTTACCAATGGAGCAGTCAACCAGTGTACCCTTTATCGCATTCACAAAGCCCATTAGAGAGACACTTGCCATAACCATTACAATTGCTGGGGCAAGAGCCTGCAGAAAGTATCAATTTAGAGCTAATGCCAAATCAATGAAAAATAGGAAATGTGAACTTGCCTGAACAAACTTTATAATGTGACTGTCTGCAAAGCATAAAAGAGAAATGAAAGCTCACGTTTGCTACAGTCATGACCATGAAATCCTAGAAAGCAATGACACCTTCCATCAACACAGTCTCCACTGAAATGACAAGAATTGGGACAATGACAGCTCACATATTGTCTTCCTTGATTAAAAACTCCCTGATTACATATATACTGAATTCTCAAGATAATATTTCCTTGATTATTTTCTTCATACAAACTACAAAAAACTCTACAAGAACTGCAGTTCCAATTTGAAGTGGAAGACAAGGTAATGATCCATATAGAAAAAGGCTGGAGTTCTGGAGCCAATGTGGTGGGAGGTGACGTTTGCTGGGATTGCAAGTTGGGTCTTCTAAAATTACCAAAGGTTGTATATATGTAAGAATATATTGTAACAAAAGTTTTCTATAGTGGATTCCTTTGGATTGGCTACCCCAGAGTCGATTTTGCTCTTTAAATTAGAGGTTATTTAACAAAACTTCTGTGCTGATTGTTTTACTACTTTCTTAGATTCTGGTTTTGATTGATGTCTTTTGTATTTAGATTGATAATTGATCTAAATAATTAAAATTTATAATATCTATTATCTATGAATGCTTAGATACTTAGATCTATTGAATATTGATATGATTTGACACTTAGTGTTCTATTCCCCCTAGTTTTTTATGCACTATTTTTTCTTGAAATGTTAAATAATACTGAAAAGACTATGGTTAAAAGGATGATAAATAGTTATATAAGACGACAAAAATTGAAAAAAAAAAGATCTAAATAAGTTGTATTTCAAGAATGAAGACATGAAAACTTTCTAGATGTTTACATCCATGCACATGAGTAAAAGGTAAAAACAAGAAATCTTGTGGCCTAACAATGGGGCCATACAGGTCAAAGTTGCATCCTTTCAACAATCCCATAGTGCATGATTTTGGTCACCAATTCACTCACTCTTTATCCAAGATTGAAGATGTTCATGGTGACCAGCTTAGTGATCAACCCTGTCCCCTCCCCCATCACAAAATTTACCAATTTAACCCTATCCTAGAAAAACTATTAGGAAGAGGTTCTGTGTACTTTTCAATTCAAGTTTGGTGACATAAAAATATTCATGTGCATAGTTGTTCTACATGCATAGACTACCTGCATGTTTTAATTTGTTATATATCTCTTCTTTATTCTTTATTTTTGTTGATCATGAGTCGAATCCACACAAACACAGAGACCATACCACTGGAAGCCCTTCAATCAATGCCAATGCCATGTCAAAGACTCGTCTTGCATGATCAATATTCCCATAAACAGCCTCTCTTCGTGCTAAACTCCACATAGCAACACATCCTAACCAAAAAAGACAAAAAATTGACAAATTAATAAATATTCACTCACAGATAACCAAAATACTCAAGCAGACTAAGTAAAACCAACTTGTTTCTTAGGCTCTTTTATGAACATAGCAACAAACCCAGTTTTTAGATCTAAACCCATTAGCTCTAGCATTTTGCAACTAACAGAATACTCCAAAAAGATTCAAACAAATCTACAGAAAAATACTCGAACATTCAAACATTCTCATAGGAAAAAAAAAAAAAACCAAAATCAACAAATAGAGAAAAGAACAGAGGGAAGAAAGAAACATACCCAAACGGAAATACGTTCTAATCCCGTGGATCCGAAAGTACTTCTACCGTTCGGTGAGCCGTGCGATCAAAAGGAGACGAACGGTGAGCTGCGCGATAAAATTTGGGTTTCGGACAAGACGAAAGCGCTAGCGCTTGAAGGGACGTGAGGGAGAGAGGGAGAGAGAGGAAACTGGGGGAGGGAGGCGAAGGAGTTCGCATCGCAGAGCAGAGAGAGAGAGAGAGAGGGGAAATCTGACTGGGGGAAGGGGGGGAAGCGCGTTAGGTTTTGTTATAACACCCGGGTACCGGATTAATCCGGTTTTTTAAAACTGGTTACCGGCCCGGATTTGAACCGGGCCGAAAACCGGAACCAGAATCCGGTATAACCGGATTTATCCAGCCCGGCTGAACAGCCCTAGGTACAGCCTCTTGTCTTTGAAGTTCTTTTGGAACATGCTTTCAAGTTAAAGATACTCTTTCCTAAGCCGTATACTTTTGTTGTTCATACATTGTATTTATTTGCCCATTATTAATAAATAAACCTGACAAAAAATCTTATACGCGCTCGTATAAGGTTTGGGTACACTCATATCATTATTAATTTCTTCAAGTGAAAGAAAGATTAATATAAATTGATGAATCCTGCATACAGTATTTATTAAATATAAAAATCTAATATATACAGACAATAATAAATTTTGTCGAATTTACTTTATACGTACATCGATGATCATGTGTCCATTACTCTCACTAGCCAAGGCCAGCCCATTAATTAAGACAGACTGGTGAACAATTGAATTGTAAGTAGTTGGACCAAAACACCTAGAATTTTTAATACGTACGGATAAAAACAGATGGTGGATTTTTTTAATTTGAAAAAATTAAATACAAACATTATAACTTTATAATTCTTATCGATCTGAACCAAAATATATACTCTTTCAGCATTTTGTCAATTAAGCTTATAATTTCAACAAATAAAATTCATGAAGTTAATGATACATTCCATTTCAGGTATAGTTTTCTTCTTAATTGGGAAAATAGAACCGAACGAACAAATTAAATAAGAGAGATCTGATCATCAATTACTGTAATATATATTTATATATATAGTAGTTGGTAAGAGCTTTTGAAAGCGTAGGATTTTTCAAGAGGTTGGTCGGAATTAAGAACTGATCTCATATATCTTCAATGAAATTTAGTATTAATATTCATTTAATTACTTAAGTCTTCAGTTAATGTAATCTACTTTGGACAACAATATTATCCGAATGTTTTCATTGAGAATCATAAATATTGTCCAGATACTTCACGGGAACAGACAAAAAAGAAGCCTAAATTTTTTTCACGATTGAGATATTCTTTCTCATCTCTTGTTGCATTGAACTAAGAAATTAGTCTTGAAAGTGTTTCATCGAGACAATCATTAGTACGTACGTACTCATGCAATACCTAATTAAGGACATGAAATCTTTACTTGGACGAGAACACTACTAATTAATATAATCAGCCAAAAAACTTTGACCATTTGAAAAATAACAATCTCATTACATTATATATAAAAAATGGCTGGAAAACAAAAGAAATCTGAACTGGCACGTTCAAATCAATATCCCCAGAAAAGGCACATGATTTTAGCCAAACACATGAACACATCCTCTTTGTTTCCTTGGCCCACGGTAAACAGAAAAAAACAACGTTTGAATTAGAAGACATGCTAGCTGCTAGCTAATTATTATTGCCATCGTATGCTAATTGTGTGCGTTTAATGTTTACGATCTTATCGTTTCCTGTTTCGCAAGACTGGTATACATGATCATCATCATCGTGTACATAAAACCATGTGCATTTTAAAATTTAACTTTCGACCAATTGGACGGCTATAATTGGACCGTGGACTGGCTCTACCAGATCACGTACGTACTTGATCATCTTAATGAATATTTCAATTTTTATTCAAATTTTAATGTCAGTAATGAATTCATGAGTGTATTTATGATTCAGGTGAAAATTAATTCTAGGAATCTGCTAAAAAAGGGTAAGCGTAATTAATTACTTTACTTTATGAATTTGTCTCTCTAGGAATCTAAATCTTAATTAAATTACTTTAGTTTTTTTTTTTTTTTTAAAGTCTATTCCCATATCCTCAATAGTCTTCATCTAGCCCTAACTAACACAAAAATGTTTGAAAATAATAATAATAATAATAATAATAGGTAGATAGTGACAAGAAGATTAATAATAAATACTTAAATTAAGAAGTGATCTATGCTGTGATTAGAAGTAAAGAAATGGATAATTATAGCGAAAAAACAAGTTGACCCGGATCCACTTGTAATTTCGGCGTGATCAAAGCTCCTCCTTTTCCTCTCGATCAGTCTCTTTATTTTATTTTATTTTTATCTGACTTATTTATTTTATATCAAATTCCTTTTTATGCATATTATATATCAATTTGGTAAAATTAAAAATTGATCAGAAATGAAAATTGCAGCCGCCTGACATTTTCCGGATCAAAAAGCATACCTCCCTTGGAGGACCGGATCAGACAGCATAACTAATCCTAAAAAGTTGACAGCACAAAAATAACCCAAAACCCAGAATTCTCGCAGCAGTCTCGTACTCAGTCTGCCAAACGGGCATTAAGAAAAAGGACATATCTGCCATATTGGAGCAATATTAGAACCAGCCCCCCACAAGTCCCCAACTTTCCTTGGGAAAAAAACACCATCAATCCCAGGAATTAAAGAGAGAAGACATTATGCCAGCTTCCTCGCTACAATTCCACGGAACCAATCCCACCAATATTCACACCGCAACCGCTACCCTCAATAGCCATAAACACTCCCAAATCAACGTTCTTTTGCAGAACCGAGTCGACCCAGTACCCGACTTGGTGGCCTTACACCACACCCACACCCTCGGGTCCAACCAGTGCTGCTCCGCCGTGGTCCAGATCATCGACGCTCCCGTCTCGACCGTCTGGTCCTTGGTCCGACGATTCGACAAGCCGCAGGCCTACAAGCACTTCCTCAAGAGCTGCCACGTCATCGACGGCGATGGTGACGTGGGCACTCTCCGAGAGGTCCAAGTGGTGTCGGGGCTGCCTGCCGCCTCCAGCACAGAGCGCCTCGAGATCCTCGACAACGAGCGCCACGTCCTCAGCTTTAGCGTCGTCGGTGGGGACCACCGTCTCCACAATTACCGGTCCGTTACCACCCTTCACGCCGCCTCGTCCGCCGTCAACGGTACGATAGTGGTCGAGTCCTATGTTGTTGATGTGCCGCCCGGAAATACAAAGGAAGAGACGTGCGTGTTTGTGGATACAATAGTACGTTGCAATTTACAATCTTTGGCTCAGATCGCTGAGAATACAACGAGAAACTAGCAAATTAAATATATATTTTAATGCTTATGAATGATTCTTTTGCTTCTTTTTTGATTTCTGGTATGGCCATATGGGTCGATTGGATCGTGTATCATGGATCATTGAGACCCACACGGGGAATTGGTAGTACTGTTAGGTTTTCTGATGGCTCTATCATATGGCAATGGCTGGAGCTGATACACTGATATATGTAATATCATATTAAGTACTGCCATATATATATATATATATATATATATATGTATTTATGTATGTATATGTTATACTGTTTCCCTTTGCCATCGATCCTTTCTGGGGATCGGTAGCTAGCTCCTATATACATTAAGGTACAATATTTCAAGTAGTGTATTTTTATGTTTTATGTATGGTCATACAATATATGTGTGTTCTTTTGGGAATTTTCTGCCTTTTTTTAAAAAAGAATAAAAGAAAATCTGAGCGGCGGACATGTTTTCTGTATGTAGTTTGGAAGATGCAGTACTCTATATGTCAGTCAGTGTGAATTTTCAGTAAGTTTGCTCTCATGTTTTCTAACTTTGATCTTGTTCTTCTTGCACCGAGTGGAACCCTAGTTCTCAGAAGATATTTTTTGCAGATCGAAGAAATTAATCACTTGTAAATACTGAAGGAAAATTCAGATGTATGTGGCCCTTTTCAATAAATTAAACAAATATTATTAATGTACGTGCGATGCGTTTATCAATCTCACTGTAGAATTTGAGACTGAAGGAAAATGGTCTTTGTCCATCGGTAATATATTTTACCATTATATTCCTCCGAGACAGTGTAATCTTAGGCGAACAGTCATTCAGACAAAGATACATTGAGATAAAAATTAAAAATTAAATAAAATAATATTAAAATATTATCTTTTAATATAATTACTGCACGTAAAAACCAATCTCATCCGCGTAAAACACGCCGTGATTCATGAATATTGTGACTTTCTTACCGCGAACGAGTACTTTATTAATTAATTAAAATAATCACCATATATATGCTAATTTCTGATAATTAATCCTCATGATTTCACTGTCCTTTCAGTTCATGATCATATACTTGATTCTTATATTGTGTAGGTACTTAAATAATAATTAAATTAAATTTCCGTATAATATATATTAGTCCATATTGCATGCATGCACGGAGAGTACATATAATTTGAATCTTGCATTAAAATATAGAGTAATGGTATTTGATCAATTGAAGGAATCAACAATATCTGCGCCACTGCAACTTGGCTTTAATTAATTAATTAATTAATATATAACTCAACTTGTAGAAGCAGATCGAGGAAACACCAAATTAATATATATCCCGATCGATCGGCGCCCTAGCCTCTTTATATTGTTTTTTTCTATAAGCATGCATTGTGCAATGTTACATGTACGTTGTGCATGATGAGTTGGAACGATATATATATATATATATATATATTTGGACTTGCAAGTGGGCAACGAACGACGCTTACTTTAATTTATAATGTGTCCCTTTTGTTTGCATGAGACATTAAAATCAAAATCCACGCATTTCGTTAATTTTGTCACACTGCGGGTCATGATCATTTGACTCATGGACAATTTATATATATATATATATATATATATATGTATTACTTGATCTTCCGCACATGAAAATTAACTTTAATTAGCTAGCTAGCTAGGCAGCCACAGTAACCTGTCTAGCTAATATATACTTGATTAGCCCGGCCCCATCATCGGTTCTTCATGACTATTAATTTGGATATACTCGGTACGTACGTACGTACTCACATGTAGCGCGCAGTTAAATTATGTTGAACATGGGGAAACAAACTAGCTAGCGACATTTTTCGGGGTTCGGGCCAAAGTACTCTCGCTTGCGGGTTGCAACTTGCGACAGTGAATAATAATATTAATGCTGCTAGGCGCGGAAAATGCAGTATGAGCGGATGCAGGTTGAAAAATGCCACGTTACAGCTTGCATGGGAAATCAGAACGTCGTACTTCATAAGTAACAATATATAAATCGTGGTGAATTCTAATTATCGGATCATCCTAGATGTGTCCTCCTTTAGTGTGCTAAGAGCTGGAGAACTACCAAAAGATCAAAATGATAAGAGTCGTAAATCTAATCGCAATGATCATTAATTAATTAAGTTGGGTACGTATAAGCATATATATATATATATATATATATAAAATAACATGTCATGGTCACGGTCATGGATATAAAACTCAAGTAAGTAATTTTAAGTCTCCAAAGATTTAACTGAAAACTTTTGCGTAATTAAGACTAACATATAATTTAAATTAATGTAGAACCAAAATATATCATTAAGACTGATCATAAAATCCGGCCCGGTCCGGAACTAGCCTAAACCGAATTCTGGTTACGAGTTTCGGCCCCGAATCAATTCGGGCCGGTACCCGTATCTTTAAATCTGGATTCATCCAGCCCGGATTCGGTTTTATAACATTTGGTACCGGTTTTAACTCGTTACCCGTGTTCTAATAAAAACCTTTCCTAAACCAAATGTTGCCCTAGCCGCCAACCCCCCCTTTCGAATTCAGTCTCATCTTCTTCTCCCTCTCCCCTCGATTCAGTCTCATATGTTATGCTCTCTCTCACTTTCTCTCATCTACTCTATCTCTCGCTCTGCTCTTTCTTCGTCTCTCTCGCGTGCGCGCCCCGACCGTAAAACCCTAAGTTTGTGCAGCCGTCTCTCTCAATTCTCTCACCGCTGGCATTTCGTTAAGTCTCTCTCTCTCTTAATGTCGATTTGGGTATTAGAATATATCTTATATTGAGTTTGAGTATGTCTTATTCTCGTTGTTCATATCTGTAATTTTTTTATGAGTATGTTTGTTCTCTCTGTAATGGCGTGAAAATTTTGATGGGTTTGTTTGTTTTGTTCTACGTTTTGTTTTGTTTTGGAACCTGTCGAATGGAGTTTTTCTTGCTAGTTTATTTGGTTGCTTTGTAACATAACCTTCAACTTCAAAGTGTGCTAGTTCTGTGTAGATCTGGTGAACTGGGTCTCTTTTTTGTGCTTGAAACTTGTCAAATGAAGTTGTTCTTGCTTTGTCAAATTTATCTGCACCTTGCTAACAATATGAAGTCTATTTTTGTAGGAATAAATTTTGATGGGTTTGTTTGTTTTGTTTTGGAACCTATCAAATAAGGTTTTTCTTGCTAGTTTATTTGCAGGTTGCTCTGTAACGTAACCAATATCCAAACAAGTTATTTATCATATATGTGCATGAACCCAAAAAACTACACACTTCTAATATCTATATATCAACCCTCTACAAGTCATTAATTAGTTGATTGCTAGCTGCATTCTAGAAGGATTAATTACATCATCCCTAATTTCTTGCATACACATAATATTGTGGAATTTTGTTGGCCATCATTTTAGGTGATTTTAATTTACACGAAGATGCTAGCCCAAAAATGAGTGGTAGAGATCTTACCAATGGAAAAATTGAGTTTGATGTCTAGAGTATGATATTTTTGATCAAGTGTTTTTGTATTATTCAATTTTTTTTGTTGAAGCTAGATACAATTATTTAATTTTTTTTTTTTTTTTTGTTGGTCTGGTCTCTTGAGACTAAAATGTGCAAACAGGTGACTTTAGTTACAAACTGAAAAGGCAAAGTAGATTTCTCCTATTCCTACCCATCTCAGTAAGTCTTACCTGACACTTTTGTTTTCATTGATTGGTAGTTGTCAATTTAGCCTTGATTGATCTACTGGGTTTGACAAAAGTTTCTGTTGGTCTGTCATGTGAACTTCTGTATAGTCTTTTTAGTCTTTTCTATTTTCAGTAAGATACAATTTTCTTACAAACATGGAACTTCTGTATAATCTTTTTAGTCTTTTCTATTAGCAAGAGCAATTCTTTTTAAGTTGAGAAATCTGAAATTTAGTTTCATGTGATGTTCATTAGGTAAGTTGATACTTTGACTATGAAGATCCAACTAGAGCAGTGAAGGAGATCTGGCAGAGTATTGCAGAATCTCCTTTGATTGGACTGAAGATGATCAATCTATGACAATATCTATGACAATGGCTTGTAATTTTGTAATGTAATTAAATACCAAATAATGTAATATGAATTGAGTTGAATTATGTGTTGCATGCATTTTACATTATAAATATTGAATTTCTGTTTTTAAATGCATTTAGTTAAAAAGGTAATTAGTTTTATATAAAAAAATGCTTTTCAAAATTTTTTTTAGAAAAAAATTGTAATAGAATATAAGCTTTTAGATAAACGATTTTCAGCAATATATTTTTCTGGGAAAAAGATAATAATATAGCCTTTGTAAAAAAAAAAAAAAAGGGTTATAGCCCAGAACCCAAAATTCCGGGTTGTTGATATCCGGATCCATCCGGGTTTCGACCCAGGTCAAAATTCGTGTATATCCGATCCGAAACCCAATGCGGGTTTGAAATCCGGGTTCCGGGTATATCGAGATATCCAGTCCGAAACCCGGATGAACAGCCCTATATATCATAAGATGTTGTCCTTTTCAATTTTATATTTGATTAAAAACTTAATTTTCTTAATTTCCTCTATCTTTGAAACAATATTCATGAATAACGTTAAAATTTACACTACTGCGTACAGACCATTTTCTAATGTAAAAATTTTATGTATAGTCACTTTTACATATTCTTTGCGTATTCAATTAATGTGATTGGTTGCATTAATTGTTTTAATATAAAATAACTGTTTTGGACAATCATATCAATTGAGTGTGCAAAGAATACACAAAAATGAATATAGCAGAACTCATAGGTTAAATTAATGCCACTTGCGTGCAAACTGCACTTGATCTAGCTAGGTCATCCGAAAGAAAGAAAGAAATTTAAAGAAAGAGAGAGGATTTTGATCAAGATCAAATTCCATCGAATGATCTATATATATATATATGCATGCATGCATGGTTAAGGATAGAATAGCTTGACAAAAAGAAGTTCATTCCAAGTGTCTTGAAGGCCAGGCAAACACCAATGCGCACAATCTGCATAACTAACAGGGTTTGCTAACTGTTCTGGAGTCAATGGGTTCCATTGCTTCTTGTAGATTGAAGTGTGGGCGTCTTTCCGATAACCTGAGAGTTGGGTGATATTGAGAAATGTAATGGGAAACTTCGATTTATCAAATACTTCTCCAATCACATGCATTATGCTTTTTTGGCAATCTGAACTCCAATAATTGTGATCTTCAATCAGTGTTGTCTCATTGTAACAGTTGTGGCCTGGTTCACCTCCCCAGTCTATACTCCTGCATGCGCGCATCCCAAAATTTTAAAACGAAGTATTAATTATTAGTGTGCGTGCATGGTGATATTATATACACACACACACATATCATGTGTATATGTGTAGCTGTACGTGCTGGTGGTATCTTAATTTCACATTGCACCTTGCAAATATATGTACATGTATATATAATCATCATGACTCGCGACGGTTGGTAATTACTGCCCGGATTAATGGGATATTAATATTTAACGTCAAGCTGGCCGTGGCCGGGAGATCATCTCTACTCTCTCCTGGCAAGGCTTATAAGTTTCATTAACATGAGGTATATACAAAAGCATGCTGCATGGCATATTCTAATTATTAAAATGCACAGACGCCATATATAGCAAATTCGTGCATGGGATATACATTAATATATTCAATTCTGTCAAGTACTGCTAGCTCTATATTTCTCTCTTAATTATTTGGTACCCTCCACCCTAAAATCACTATTGCGGTCAGTTTGTCACCAAAACAATGATTGATAGAATTTATTTCCAATTAGTTTCTAACACTATGTATATGTGTGTACATATGTGCGCACGCATGTGATTTAAATAAACCTAGACATCAAAGAAAGTTAAATAATTCATGACACATAGTAAACACACAATTTCTCATGGATTTGAACTTTTGATATGAGTGATACTTTATCATGCGTTTAATTCAAGTCCTTTATTCCTAATAACCTACATATTCCTGAACCAACTAATTAGAATGCAATGTATATTCATGCATATCAAAAAGGAGAGAGCCAATATTTGAGATGGCAAGTATATAAGCTAATTGAGTCTTGAGATCAAAGTTCTTACTTTGCATGAGAAGGCGACATGCTGGTGAAGAAGACCCTTGTCTTCTTAGGGTCCATGTTCTTCTGCACCCATCTCAACATACTTTTCATTGCCATTCGATAAGCATCCTCAGTCGACAACTCAATAATTTCTTTCACGTCATCACCGAAAGATCCCAGTCTGAAAACTTAAGCCATTAAAGCAATTTGGAGGAGATAACATGGAAGTGAAAAGGTTTTTTATTTTTAAGAAAAAGAACTTACAATATCTTCATCTTCAAGCCAGTCATCCACCAAAGATAGGTATTGAATACTAATATATCAACACCTTTCCAATGTCGGCCATGCTTATTGATTGAACCTTTCCTAACAATCCTATCAGATATTCTATGAACAACAGCATTGTCTGCGTTTGATTCTAGAAGAAATGGTGCCCAATAGAACTCGATTGTGGCATTGTATTCCTAGACGTTGGGAAACAAAAAGAAAAAGAAAAGAAAGAAAAGTTAGATAACGATAGTGCATGCAAAATGAGGGCAGTACTGTAAAATAAGTAGTAATTGAATGTCACCTTGGCTGTGAAAACGGTGAGTGAATCAAAAGTTTCCATGGATTTGGCATCCTCGGCTATAATTGAATGGAGAAGACAAACAAATGAAACATATTGACCCCGGTTGAGGGAATCCCCAACAAACATCATCCTCTTTCCTCGGAGTGTCTCGAGCATCAATGTGGCATTGAAACTGTGCATCATAAATTTGAGGCAAGAACATTATGTGTGATGCATTTACAAGACAAAAACATATGAATTCAAAAGAAACTGACCACAAAATGTGTCTATTTGATCAGATTTCATTAACTCTCTCGAAAACCATTAATGTTATTATTATTATTTGTTTGCATGCATCAGTACAGCAAATATTACAAATAAACAAGAACGGTACAATGTTCGATCTCCTTGTGGACCCAACATGTGAAATATTTAATTGAATAGATGAAATGTAAAGACCCATATGAAGTATTTAATTGAATAGATGAAATGTAAAATCATATTCGAACTCAAGAACTCTAATTAATCAGGTTGAGTTTGAAAAAATAAAAAATAAAAAAATCGAAGGAAGAACAATTTTTAAGGCTTGGGGGTGGACATGCGATTAATTAGAAACAAAATTGGGATCAGACAATTGAAGGGGATAGAACTGATGTAAATGTTTCTAATAGTTCCATTGAATGCGACCGACAATTGACGATACTGTCTGCAACAAAACTTGGCACTTCACACTGTTAAAATTCTTGTTTTATAGTCCACAGAATGTTCCGTTAGAATGAAAAAGCATAATGATGGACCATCTCTAGGGCCGTACCAACCAGCCCATACAATGGTCTAAACTCAACCCTCGAACCAATTTAGAGGACCCTTAAGTTTCGGACTAGGTAGATGGGCCAGCACTGGCATGATACAGTGGGCCGTGCCCACCTCCACAAGTGGACACGTGGGAAGAAATGTCACTTGCAGGGACAGGTGGGAGATAGGGACAGCACGTGCTAGCGGTTGATTTGGTGTACATCAATTCCACGGGCCACCGGGCGTGCATCGCGACTGTCTGCCGACTTGACTAATCAAACCTTAGGCACTATTTATAGGAGATTTCAATCTCACAAAAATAAATTTATAAATTAAATTTATATAATATATTAAATCTATTTTATAATAAATTAATAGTTTTATAATTTAATATATACAAAATATTTCTCATTTTAAAATCATCCCAAATGAGTTGAAAAATCGGAATCCAATAAAAAAAAAGATAATATCCATTCATTTATAAAATACCTCTTTAAAAAGTCTATAATTAATCACAATATATCTATTGAAAATTATAACCTTCCCATTAATTACACACATATAAAACTTTTAGGAATTGGTATTTGGGCACCGCGATGGAAGTAATTAATAGAGCGTCGGAGACGAACAAAATTTGGTGAGGATATACAAGATCGAAAACCACATTACACAAATGCAATTCGCCCTTGATCTGTTGGTTATGTTTAATTTCCAATCTAAGTGCATGACATTTTTTAACTTAATTAATGCTATAGCTGGATATGCATTTTAATTCCATGTTTGGTACTATTTGAAGGACCTAAACAAAAACTCACCTGGGAAGAGAGCAATCGTGGGGCTGCCATCTCCAAAACTGATAATCCTTCTCGGGTCGTCCGTGTTCCTGGCAGGTCAGCTGTGGCTGTATGTACGGACAGTCCGATTCTTGGTAATGAGGCCGATTCGACTCGTCCCGAACCCACCTCCCGCTGAACACGTCACACCCTTCCTCGGTCTTTCCTATTGCGAACGGCAACTTCTCCCACTTCTTCTCTAAATCCCAAAACACACCAAAATTAACCCAAACTGATCCGTGAGCCCCAACTTTCTCAGATTACATGTGGCATATATGAATCTATGAAATTTCGCTCCGATTAAATGGGTTGAGTGAACTCACCAGTTCGGGGGGGCAGGTTGGTCCTAGTCGGAGGCGGCGCGAGTTGGATTGATTGGCTGAAAAGGCAAATGAAGTCCTCGCCGTAGAGAACGGCGACCAAAACAATGAAGGATAGTAAGGTGAACAGGTAGGGAGAGAGACGAGCCTTCCGTAGAAGAGGGGAGGAAGCTGAGAGAGTTGGCTTCATTTGTTTGTACGTATGTTTACGAATGGAAGTCTTACACGATGGTGTACCGCGTGTTGAATAAATATAAGAGGAAAAAATAAGAACTGTGCAGTTGGAGAAATCAACGACGTACTGGCAGGCCAATTTATTGATATAAATTGTACTAAATATGTCTATCATATGCGTTGACTTATATATTTTTATTTTTTAAAAAAGTGATTATTATTAAAAAGGATGTTTAAAAGAAATTAAAAAAATTCAATTTATACTAATTTGCACGTTTGATAGGCAAATTTAATAGTCACTCTAGCATTGTACTCTAAAAATTATTATATAATTTATTGTTTATACATTTTCCAACCTAAATATATATATATCGTTTATATCTTATGTATTTAAATAAATCTGGGCATTTTCATTTTTGAATAGAGACCTCCCTGCAAGATCGGGATGCTTGCTAGAAATTCTCTATGTTGGCTAAAAAGTCCATAGGACTCGCAGTATGTTGGTTTATGACTGACAGAGAAGTCAACTCTCATCTCGGTGTTTAATTTGTGGGAAAGAAATGAAAAGGAAGGAAATATATCAGCCTTTTTAATTCTAGAAAGAAGTAGAAGGAAGGCCATGATGAAGAAGAAGGGTAGTGATCTGGTGGGTGGTCCTGGAGGTAATTAATTATAATCATGTCTCTTGGCCTTGAAGCCAAGACTTTAATCGCCATTCCATTATAAAAACGTCAACAATTACAATCATTAGGTTTAGATAGAAAGCCAACAAGCATGATTTAAATATAGAAAGGGGTTAGGTAGAGAAATATTATTGGGTATTTGGTGACATTTCAATTTCAGGTAGCTGCCAAGTCACCTGCTCTTTAGCCCCAATATATAATCTTTCACTGGAAACGATGGAGACAGCCAGCAGCTAGCTAGCTGTAATTAGCAATGCATACTCAAACAAGGCATTGAATAGAGATTGATCAACTAATTATAAATTGTTTGGACTAACGAAATATTCATTATCTAACAGCGGTTTATATATGTATTGTCTTGATCAGTTTTTTGCTTAAAATTAAGAGATGCTAAACCCAAAATAAGAGGTTCTCAAATCCGTCTTAAAATCCTGCAATGGCCAGGTTGCCATCCACCAACTCCTAATTATATCATATGACTTCCTTACAGGACAAGTTGGGGGAAAGGGACAGCATATCAAATGTGTTCGATCGATACGGCTTGCAATTATGGGTGGCTTTTGGAACGAGTGGTGTGATCAAGGGCAGCCCCCTGCTTTGAAAACATGAGACGAGCAGCAAATGTCACGACTTTAGGTTCTTTCTATCTCTGGTCTTGTTTAATCGGACGTAGAGATTGTAGCATGCATGAATCGAGAATTGTAGGGGGAGTAATGATACGTGCACGGATAAAACGAAGGTGGTACATATATACACACGAGCTGATATCATAATGAACAGTAAACATTTTATTTTCTAAATTTGATGCAGTAAAATAAAAAATGAAGTTCATCCCAATTTCAACTCACATTTCAAACAAAGTTAATACGAGAAAAATCTATTTTTATTATGTCTTTGTTTTTTAACGCACTTAAAACATTTATTGAAAAAAATATTGATATTACCATTATAATCAATTTTATAATAGGCTGTGTATTGACACAATAATAGAAAAGACAAATCTCAATGCTCACCGACAATAGACTCAAGACTCAAGAGAGTACGGATAATGAGAAAAGTTCTGGTGTGGTACTCATTTTCACACCAGGCAATAGGATCGCAACATCTATGAGATGTATTTCTCTTCCAATGGATCTTATCTCACAGAATCACAAGTTATTCATTTCCCTCTCCTCTCCCTTGTTCCTCCCCTTCAGTTTCTCGATTCTTCCTCTCCTTTCTCGATTCTCTTCTTTTCCTCTCCCCTCCCGATTCTCTTGTTTCTCTCATATTCCCTTTCTCCACTCTCCTTTCTTCTTTCTCCTTTTCCCTCTCTCCTCTCCCTCGCATCCTATGCACTTTCTCCTCTCCATCGAGTGCTTTGGAATGAACCAACCAATTAACTTATTATTTTGTTTATTATGTATTCTGGATTTAGGGTCGATTTAGTTAGGGCATATATTTATAGTCAATGTAGGGTCGATTTATATGTTGGATTAGAAAACTTGTTCATGACGACTAAGTAGTTTTCTTCTGCTTCTTCTTCTTCTTCTTCTTGATCACAATAATCAAATTCCAAGGAAAAGTTAAACATAAAGAAAAATGATAGGACAGGAAGCATCGATCCATTCCTAAGGATGTAAGTCATGAGTAAACAGTCATTTTTTTTAATTTTTATTTAAATAAGAGGCAAGTCCGAACCTATCATTAAATTGGAGATGATTTATCTAGTTATCTACAACCTCATCCATTAATAATAAGGCCGTATCGTTGATTAGAGTGCTTACACTGCTTTGGAATATTGAATTCTCCTTAATTGGCTTACTGTGCATATAATACATGTATATCTTCACATTTCACATGTCCACTATAATCTATATAATTAATTAAGGATTAAATTATAGATCCATGCTTTTGACTTGTTAAGATTGAAGCTAAGAAAAAGAAAGAAGCATTGAGAAACTATTATATGAGTGGCATTTACAGAGAATGGGGTGCAAAATGTACATCCTCATTGTAAAAGAAATAGAATATACAAAATTGGGGAGATCAAACTGGATTCACACCCATCGTATCTTCTTATGAAGTCGAACCTAGTTTCTCAAATTTATCTTTCTACTCTATAGTAAATTTTAGTCATGGTGAATCTTTTGTTTTTTGGTTCAATTCTAAAAGGTTTTGTGTGTGAGCGCGCGGTTGTGTTTTTGTTGTTGTTGCACTTGTATGGGCCAATGGTTTCTAAAATGTTGTTACACTAGGTTGTATATTTTTGCCGCTGCTTAGTTGTTTCTTTTGCAATGACAGACTTTTTTAGGGCTAGCTACTTTGTTTGTTTGCTACTACATGTAATGGATGATTGATATATCTGATTCAATTGCATTCTTTGCAGCAATGTGAAAAATAGTGGAAGTGACACCATATCTAGTATATAGTCTATAAGGGCAGAAGATGAAATTAGGACTGTTCATACGGGCCGGATTTTATCTGGCCCGGCCCGGAACCCGGATAACCGGGTATCCGGTTATGGATTTCGGCCCTGATTAAATCCGGGCCGAAACCCAGTTTTATAAAACCGGCCCAATCCGGGCGGGTTATGGGTATTACATCCGGATACCGGATTTAAACCCCGGTACCCGGTTTTTATATAAAAAAAAAATTTTTGTGATTCTTATTTCTTATCTCTCTCTCTCTCTCGTCCGAGCCGAACGACTCTAACCCTAGCCTTTGCCTTTAAGATTTGCCGTCGTCTATCTCTCTCGCCGACGCCGCTGGACTTTAGATAGGTAGTCTCTCTTCTCTCTCTCTCTCTCTCTCTCTCTCTCGATCGATCCAGCAAAGTATGTTGATCTGTTACTTTTTGTTAAACAATGGGTGTTTTTTTTTTCAAGTTTTTTAGATTTGCTATTTACGTTAGATATGCATGTATCCTTTTTTTTTTATGGGTTTTTTATGGTCAAATCTGTGCTAGCATCTCTGTTCAAGTTCAAATCTGCAGTAGTTTTTTTAGGGTTTATTTTCCTTCGAGTACTTTGTTGATTTGGGTCTGTTTTGTTTTCATTTCTTTGTATTTTATGCCTAGATCTAGGGTTCCTTCAGTTTTTATTTCATATTTTTATTATCTAATCTGATTCGTATTATGTCATTAAATATAATTTCTTTTTTCATAGGTTATAGTTATAATTTTTAGTGATTAAACACTAAAAAAATTATTATCTCAGTATTTAAAGATACCATCAATCGAAATACTAAGCTTGTATACTGCATGTAGGAACTTAGCTTGTTTTACCACTGAAGTTCAAGAGTTTCAGTTTACTGCAATGATTGAGTGTGTTTGTATGATTCTGTTGTTGTGACAAAGTTTACTTGCCATTTGCTTTTGATGATCTGGTCTATTCAATTAATAGATGAACTCCTTCTAATTCCTATGCAGTTTAGATAATTCTCTATTCTGATTGGATGTCATATGATTTATATGTTTTGGATTGCTGGATTGTTCTGAATTTTCATCAATTTTAGTGCTAGATGGCATTGAGAGCATTTTTCACATGGGTTTTGTTATTTCATAACATATAGTATCTGGGCTTCTATTAACTTTCGTTGTTTATGGGTTTTTTAGGGT
>QGSO01000586.1:475937-502112 GCA_011037825.1 Carya cathayensis
CACATCACTACAGTGCACGTCGCGCGGCGCGTCGCTGCATTACACAGAATACGCTACACGCGTATTCTCTTCACACAACCCGCCGTATCACATCTACGGCATCCATCTCACGCCTATACTTCACAGCACAGTCCACAAAATACACAATCAAACGCAACACTTCACAACCACACTTCGCTTCACAACTACGCAACGAATTCCACAAATACAACTACACAATCCACAAACCAACCAACTATTTTAAACGTAAAATAACTAGAGATAGAAGGTTATACCATCGACGGGATAACCCGTGCGTCGCTCGTTGTTCGTCACGAACATGCGTCGGAGGAACGTACGTGGCGGCGTACGGTGGCTGTCCACCACATAAAGTGGTAGTTTGGGCTTGAGAAAGGCTAGGCGTGGTCTTGGAAGACTCATGATTTTACAGCTGTCGGTGAAGAAAAAAATACGTGATTTACGGAAAAGATAAACTATACGCGTGATTCCAGATGAGGGTAAAGACAAGAGAGATGTGATTGCTGTCGGGAAATAATCCAAAACTAATAATTTTAGCGGGCTGTTACATATTTGTTGCAAAATTTTGGTTTAAACTTGAGTTTTGAAGTTGGAAGGAATTGCAACAAAAATCAAGAGAAGTGGCCTATGGATATTTTGGCCATAGTGTGTTTTCCAAAGTTGTGATTTGTTTTAAATTTTTTTGAGTTGATATTTCAGTTTAGGACAAAATTTACATCAGGAAGGTAAATTTTGAAAATTTTTGGAGTTAGGATGTGAAATTCTTAAGTTATGGGTAAAATGGTCATTTTTTTACATATAGAGGGTAAAATGGTAATTTTACTCTATGTTAGTTTGTTTTCATGTTTCTAATTATTATTAATTAAATTTCTTACTTTTAGAATACTCTCTTACAGTTCCTCGTGTTTCGTGCTTTATTCTCGTAGAACGCGACGATCGAGGTAAGTTAGCTTCTAACTTACTATCAGTTTACTGTGTATGTATAATGGGTAAAGGAACTACAATTTATCTATGTATGGTATCATATATGCCATGCCATGCCACGTCATTACATGTTTATCTGTTATGCATGATTTATTTTGTCACGAATATTTATCTATTACACAATCTATTCTGTCATGTATTGCTATATGTTATAAGTATGCTAAGTTAAGTATGATATCTATTACATGTTGCAAGTATGTCATGTTAAATAAGTTGTCTATTACATGTTATACCATGTTACGAAATGTTTTTATCTCAAGTAAGTCATGTCTTTTGAGTTACGTTCAAGTCAGTTATGTTTAGGATACTCGTGATGTAATCATTATGATTGTATGAGTATCTCCATTTGTAAGTCACACGAGGTAGTTTTAACGAAATCATTTTGATTGTTAGAATGCAGTTCAAGTTCAGTTATGCAGATACTCCTAGTGTAATCTTCTGATTGTTAGGGTATCTTATTTAAAATACTCGTAATGGAATCATTCTGATTGTCAGAGTATTACTAGGTACTCCTAGTGTAATCATTCTGATTGCTAAGATACGTGCTTTAAAGTACTCATGATGGAATCATTCTGATTGTCAGAGTATTACTAGGTACTCCTGGTGTAATCATTCTGATTGCTCGAGTATCTGTTTTGAAGTACTCGTGATAGAATCATTCTGATTGTTAGAGTATTACTAGGTACTCCTGGTGTAATCATTCTGATTGCTAGGGTACGTGTTTTAAAATACTCATGATGGAATGAATCATTCTGATTGTCTGAGTATCTCTAATGGAATATGTTGGGCGGAATGATTCTGATTTTTCAATATTCCTGACGAAACAACTGGCGGAATCATTTTGATTGTCAGAATTCAAGTCCAAGTTCATGTTAAGTAAAGAAGCAAGATTCCAAGTTTATGTTAAGTCAAGTTTCAGTTCAAGTGCATGTTAACTCAAGTTTCAGTTAAGTTCATGTTCTTGTTTATATTATGTATGTTCATGTTCATACTATGTTTCAAGTCCATGTTATGTTTCAAGTTCACGTTCATGTTATGTTGCTAGTCCATGTTATGTTTTAAATTCAAGCTCATGTCATATCAAGTAAAATTCAGTTTAAATTTCAGTTCAGGTTATGTCAGCTATGTCATGCTATATGTCAAGTTATGCTATAATTACTTATGACTTTAATTATGCATTATGCTTTTACTGTCATGCATGCATCATTAACCTGTGTGGGAATTTCTTGTTAATTTACTAAGATTTGTAATCAAATCTCATTGTGGTAGTCTCAACTTACTGCCAACCAATTAAACACGGTCGACTAGGCTATGGTGCGATGTTGATGGTGGCATAGTATTTAACTTAGGTTACTATTTGTACTTTTGGAGTTGTATCTCAAGTACTCTTTTGATTACAACCATTTTGGATTAGTGCTGTGATCATGGCTGTTTAGTATGCCTTTATGTGTGAAGTATGTTTCAAGTATTTGGGATATTTTTAGTTTGGTGCATAGTATTGCTAAAGAAAAAAAAATTATCCGCTGCGAATATTGCATAGTGCTAGATGCATGTTAGGAACATTGCATCTTATATGTCATGAACGGGGGCAAATAACCTTGTGTTGCATGTCCCGATGCTTTATATGTCCGTTCAATCCCAAGCGGAATCTGGAGGCGTCACAGTAGTACTGGTAGTGCACTTAGTACTGACTCTGATGGAATGGATTCCTAACCTATGGCCACAGGCGGAATTAGGTTCGAAAGACCGCTAACCCCAACACACGGGGTGTAACAGTGTGCTACACGGCCATTGAAAATGGTAAGAAAGAATGGATGCATGTTAAAAAAGAATGCATGAATGTACGAAAGTAAAAAAAGATGAATGCATGAATGTATGTATGCATGTATGTATGTAAAAATACGTATGCATGAACAGACTCTTTAAGAAATGAAGGTAGCGATGCGATGGGAACTGTTTTAAGAAAGAAAACGTTTTAAAGGAAAAACCCCACCTTGCAATGTTTTTAAAACCAACTGAAAGACGTATGCTTGCTAAGTACGATATGTATGTATGGAATGATAACTACATGACTGAAAACCTATGTTATTATATTTTAACTGTATGAAGCAATGCTTACGAGTCATCAACTCATTTTAGTTTTCATGTGTGCGCTCCTAAGGACAAGATGAGCATGACAGGTCAGAACGGGCACATCCCAATGGGAAGAGCACGAAGGCCTTGGCAAGATATTTTGTACGAGAAACTTTAATTATAAAAATTTAATATTTTCCACTATAATCTTTTAATTAAGAAAATGAATTTGATTTATAACATGGAGTTTTTGGTATCCTGGCATGAAAGGAAAAGAAATTTTTAAAAGAACCGTAATTCCCGTTGATTTTTTCAAAATCATTTTGAAAATGACCCACCACAAGGACGGGCATTACAAGACGCCAACAGTGGTAGTTACGGAGGATATTTTACTACAACTCAACTTGACTTATGAAGGAATCCCCATTTAGATTACAGACTGGAAGGATAAGGAACTTCAAAATCAAAAAATTCCACTAGTTAAGGTTTTGTGGTGGAATGACGATATTAAGGAGGCTAGGTGGGAAAAGGAAGTTGATATGAGGAACAAATAGGTGGGAAAAGGACCCTATTTATTTGGCTTGTCAATTTTTTGGCATCGCATCATGGCATCCATTCATGCATGCATGGTATCCATTGTTATTTCGCCATGTGATCCGCAATCTTTCTCGTTGTTTATAGTTGCACCATGGTCAGAAATGGTAGGATCACCTGATGGACATATATATGACCTCTAGTCGACTTTGGAGGCTGAGAGTCGAGTAGCAATAGAGACGACTAGACCATATGATCAAAACACATTTTGGACTCAGTAGGAGACGTTGGAGTACCATCAGACTCACTCCTTGACCATGACGGGAGAGGTAATGTTGCATGAGGAGAACCCTACCACATGAAGAATGCTAGCCTGATGACCTCGTTCGGTGGATGGGGAGACTAGGACCAGATGGGTTAGATGCCGTATTAGGTCGACTTTCTTAGCTACACCAATTCATCTTGAGTCGAGCCAGGTAGCCGAGTAGCATCAGGTTGAGTAAGAGCCACTATATTCTGACCGCACTCCCCTCGACACATCAAATTTTTCTGACTCCTCTTTGAGTCGCATTTGTTTTTGTGGGGAGGGATATCTCAGGCTTGAGAGTGAGGAGACTAAATAGTGGAGGTTCAACGGGGAGAGAGTTAACACTTTTTACGATTCAGTGGAGGACAAGTACTTTTACCACACCTAGGACGAGATGACAGAAGATAACACTGAGAGACCCCTTTGAGCCCCAAGCCATAGCATAGTTGGTGAGTCACACTTAGCTTTTGTTTGATGCATGTCTTATATTTACTAAGACCTCGATTTCAAGGAGAAAATCTTGTTTTAATGGGGGGGGGGGGGATGTAACCCGCCTAATTACCCATTAGGATTAACCCCTAATCGCCCTTAGAATAACCTTATGATTTTGGGCTTTATAAATATATATGTATTAGCATAAGAATTATTATTATGACTTTAGTTTTTTTGGGAGAAAGTTAGGCTTGTTTTACCCATTGATTTCCTCAAGCCTATATTGTATCTCGTGTCCCTAAGGAATTCTTTGGACTCAAAATTAAGTTTTGAACTTGGGTAAAGAGCATTGCTCAAACTTAACCATGATTAGTAATATTTAAACTATGTTTTGAGCTTAATTTTCTTTCTTAATCTTTTTAGCCTTTTTTATCTGAAATTTATTATTTTTACTATTGTGTTTCATCATTCTTAGACTAAATTAGAAGATTAGTCTTGATTCCACACATGTCATTAGAAGCAAAGACATATCATTGCCCAAAATCCACCAATCGACTCACACATGCACTTTCATGTACATTGCACAAAAATAGCCTCATAGCCCATGCCAATTCCATCTTATTTTTAGTTCAATTCTCACCACTCATGCCTTATATCATCCCTCTAGAACCAGACCAAACTTTGGATGAATTGGGAGGGATGATATAAGGCATGAGTGGTGAGAATTGAACTAAAAATAAGATGGAATTGGCATGGGCTATGAGGCTATTTTTGTGCAATGTACATGAAAGTGCATGTGTGAGTCGATTGGTGGATTTTGGGCAATGATATGTCTTTGCTTCTAATGACATGTGTGGAATCAAGACTAATCTTCTAATTTAGTCTAAGAATGATGAAACACAATAGTAAAAATAATAAATTTCAGATAAAAAAGGCTAAAAAGATTAAGAAAGAAAATTAAGCTCAAAACATAGTTTAAATATTACTAATCATGGTTAAGTTTGAGCAATGCTCTTTACCCAAGTTCAAAACTTAATTTTGAGTCCAAAGAATTCCTTAGGGACACGAGATACAATATAGGCTTGAGGAAATCAATGGGTAAAACAAGCCTAACTTTCTCCCAAAAAAACTAAAGTCATAATAATAATTCTTATGCTAATACATATATATTTATAAAGCCCAAAATCATAAGGTTATTCTAAGGGCGATTAGGGGTTAATCCTAATGGGTAATTAGGCGGGTTACATCCCCCCCCCCCCCCCAATTAAAACAAGATTTTGTCCTTGAAATCGAGGTCTTAGTAAATATAAGACATGCATCAAACAAAAGCTAAGTGTGACTCACCAACTATGCTATGGCTTGGGGCTCAAAGGGGTCTCTCAGTGTTATCTTCTGTCATCTCGTCCTAGGTGTGGTAAAAGTACTTGTCCTCCACTGAATCGTAAAAAGTGTTAACTCTCTCCCCGTTGAACCTCCACTATTTAGTCTCCTCACTCTCAAGCCTGAGATATCCCTCCCCACAAAAACAAATGCGACTCAAAGAGGAGTCAGAAAAATTTGATGTGTCGAGGGGAGTGCGGTCAGAATATAGTGGCTCTTACTCAACCTGATGCTACTCGGCTACCTGGCTCGACTCAAGATGAATTGGTGTAGCTAAGAAAGTCGACCTAATACGGCATCTAACCCATCTGGTCCTAGTCTCCCCATCCACCGAACGAGGTCATCAGGCTAGCATTCTTCATGTGGTAGGGTTCTCCTCATGCAACATTACCTCTCCCGTCATGGTCAAGGAGTGAGTCTGATGGTACTCCAACGTCTCCTACTGAGTCCAAAATGTGTTTTGATCATATGGTCTAGTCGTCTCTGTTGCTACTCGACTCTCAGCCTCCAAAGTCGACTAGAGGTCATATATATGTCCATCAGGTGATCCTACCATTTCTGACCATGGTGCAACTATAAACAACGAGAAAGATTGCGGATCACATGGCGAAATAACAATGGATACCATGCATGCATGAATGGATGCCATGATGCGATGCCAAAAAATTGACAAGCCAAATAAATAGGGTCCTTTTCCCACCTATTTGTTCCTCATATCAACTTCCTTTTCCCACCTAGCCTCCTTAATATCGTCATTCCACCACAAAACCTTAACTAGTGGAATTTTTTGATTTTGAAGTTCCTTATCCTTCCAGTCTGTAATCTAAATGGGGATTCCTTCATAAGTCAAGTCGAGTTGTAGTAAAATATCCTCCGTAACTACCACTGTTGGCGTCTTGTAATGCCCGTCCTTGTGGTGGGTCATTTTCAAAATGATTTTGAAAAAATCAACGGGAATTACGGTTCTTTTAAAAATTTCTTTTCCTTTCATGCCAGGATACCAAAAACTCCATGTTATAAATCAAATTCATTTTCTTAATTAAAAGATTATAGTGGAAAATATTAAATTTTTATAATTAAAGTTTCTCGTACAAAATATCTTGCCAAGGCCTTCGTGCTCTTCCCATTGGGATGTGCCCGTTCTGACCTGTCATGCTCATCTTGTCCTTAGGAGCGCACACATGAAAACTAAAATGAGTTGATGACTCGTAAGCATTGCTTCATACAGTTAAAATATAATAACATAAGTTTTCAGTCATGTAGTTATCATTCCATACATACATATCGTACTTAGCAAGCATACGTCTTTCAGTTGGTTTTAAAAACATTGCAAGGTGGGGTTTTTCCTTTAAAACGTTTTCTTTCTTAAAACAGTTCCCATCGCATCGCTACCTTCATTTCTTAAAGAGTCTGTTCATGCATACGTATTTTTACATACATACATGCATACATACATTCATGCATTCATCTTTTTTTACTTTCGTACATTCATGCATTCTTTTTTAACATGCATCCATTCTTTCTTACCATTTTCAATGGCCGTGTAGCACACTGTTACACCCCGTGTGTTGGGGTTAGCGGTCTTTCGAACCTAATTCCGCCTGTGGCCATAGGTTAGGAATCCATTCCATCAGAGTCAGTACTAAGTGCACTACCAGTACTACTGTGACGCCTCCAGATTCCGCTTGGGATTGAACGGACATATAAAGCATCGGGACATGCAACACAAGGTTATTTGCCCCCGTTCATGACATATAAGATGCAATGTTCCTAACATGCATCTAGCACTATGCAATATTCGCAGCGGATAATTTTTTTTTCTTTAGCAATACTATGCACCAAACTAAAAATATCCCAAATACTTGAAACATACTTCACACATAAAGGCATACTAAACAGCCATGATCACAGCACTAATCCAAAATGGTTGTAATCAAAAGAGTACTTGAGATACAACTCCAAAAGTACAAATAGTAACCTAAGTTAAATACTATGCCACCATCAACATCGCACCATAGCCTAGTCGACCGTGTTTAATTGGTTGGCAGTAAGTTGAGACTACCACAATGAGATTTGATTACAAATCTTAGTAAATTAACAAGAAATTCCCACACAGGTTAATGATGCATGCATGACAGTAAAAGCATAATGCATAATTAAAGTCATAAGTAATTATAGCATAACTTGACATATAGCATGACATAGCTGACATAACCTGAACTGAAATTTAAACTGAATTTTACTTGATATGACATGAGCTTGAATTTAAAACATAACATGGACTAGCAACATAACATGAACGTGAACTTGAAACATAACATGAACTTGAAACATAGTATGAACATGAACATACATAATATAAACAAGAACATGAACTTAACTGAAACTTGAGTTAACATGCACTTGAACTGAAACTTGACTTAACATAAACTTCGAATCTTGCTTCTTTACTTAACATGAACTTGGACTTGAATTCTGACAATCAAAATGATTCCGCCAGTTGTTTCGTCAGGAATATTGAAAAATCAGAATCATTCCGCCCAACATATTCCATCAGAGATACTCAGACAATCAGAATGATTCATTCCATCATGAGTATTTTAAAACACGTACCCTAGCAATCAGAATGATTACACCAGGAGTACCTAGTAATACTCTAACAATCAGAATGATTCTATCACAAGTACTTCAAAACAGATACTCGAGCAATCAGAATGATTACACCAGGAGTACCTAGTAATACTCTGACAATCAGAATGATTCCATCATGAGTACTTTAAAGCACGTATCTTAGCAATCAGAATGATTACACTAGGAGTACCTAGTAATACTCTGACAATCAGAATGATTCCATTACGAGTATTTTAAATAAGATACCCTAACAATCAGAAGATTACACTAGGAGTATCTGCATAACTGAACTTGAACTGCATTCTAACAATCAAAATGATTTCGTTAAAACTACCTCGTGTGACTTACAAATGGAGATACTCATACAATCATAATGATTACATCACGAGTATCCTAAACATAACTGACTTGAACGTAACTCAAAAGACATGACTTACTTGAGATAAAAACATTTCGT
Source organism: Carya cathayensis (assembly GCA_011037825.1). Classification (NCBI taxonomy): domain Eukaryota; kingdom Viridiplantae; phylum Streptophyta; class Magnoliopsida; order Fagales; family Juglandaceae; genus Carya; species Carya cathayensis. Next base: position 484,754 of record QGSO01000586.1, read on the forward strand.
AACATGGTACAACATGTAATAGACAACTTATTTAACATGACATACTTGCAACATGTAATAGATATCATACTTAACTTAGCATACTTATAACATATAGCAATACATGACAGAATAGATTGTGTAATAGATAAATATTCGTGACAAAATAAATCATGCATAACAGATAAACATGTAATGACGTGGCATGGCATGGCATATATGATACCATACATAGATAAATTGTAGTTCCTTTACCCATTATACATACACAGTAAACTGATAGTAAGTTAGAAGCTAACTTACCTCGATCGTCGCGTTCTACGAGAATAAAGCACGAAACACGAGGAACTGTAAGAGAGTATTCTAAAAGTAAGAAATTTAATTAATAATAATTAGAAACATGAAAACAAACTAACATAGAGTAAAATTACCATTTTACCCTCTATATGTAAAAAAATGACCATTTTACCCATAACTTAAGAATTTCACATCCTAACTCCAAAAATTTTCAAAATTTACCTTCCTGATGTAAATTTTGTCCTAAACTGAAATATCAACTCAAAAAAATTTAAAACAAATCACAACTTTGGAAAACACACTATGGCCAAAATATCCATAGGCCACTTCTCTTGATTTTTGTTGCAATTCCTTCCAACTTCAAAACTCAAGTTTAAACCAAAATTTTGCAACAAAGATCTTCCTATTCTAAGTTTACAACCATACTTAAAATATCCATTTAGAAAAAGCTAATAATCAACACCAAACTTTTTGTAAAAAGATCCAAACACTTAATCACAAGCTTTGACCCTAAATCAAAACATCTCCAAGAATTCCAAAAATCAAATCTTACTTCTAACATATTCATAACAACATTCTAAGATCAACCATGCTTTAAATCATCAAACTAAAGTCACCAAAATCACAAAATAACACTTGGAGTTTTTGGTTTTACACTTAATTCAAAAACAGAAACTTTTTCCTCAACTAGTTTTGATAAATCTCTTGATCAATGGCTTAAGAATGTGAGATCTTCAAAATAAAGCATCACATGGTTTAAAAAATATGTCCTAAAGAATATCCAACCATCAAACTTAAAATCACATGGCTAAAAATCAATAAAACATGGATCTAATCCAAAACCATCAAATCTTAGGCCTAACCGAAATCCTCTTACATAGAAAAATCATCTCTTTAAAACTAATACTAAATATCTTCAAAATAACATCCTAACATGAAAATAAGAGACTTAGGATCATCATATAAAAATATCAAAGCCTTTAGAGTAAGATCAAACCTTAAAATATTCAAACTTTCTCCAAACAAAACTGTTTTTCCACATCCAGTTTTCAAGTTTCTAGATCTAAGAAAATCTATCATCAAAAACTTTATTCATGCAACAAAACTTCAATGGAAACTCATAAACATATGGTAACAAGACTCCATAAAATTTTCAGACCAAGACATGTCCATTAGCTTGGTCAAAAACTCCAAAACATATCATACTCTCTAGTTTCACGCCCAGAATGACCTTTCCATGGTTAAAAATACTTTTGACTAACAAAATGACCATGGAATGATACGAATAATATATCTACAGAAACTATACTCAAGGAGGAACAACTTTTATCAAGGAGCCATGGTGTGAAAATACATAAAAATGGTAAAACATCACCACGCAAAAAGATCCAGAAATCTGCCTGAGAGAGACCCCGTTTCGGGGTCTCTATCTAAGAACGGGGTGAAGAGGTGATTAAAGGGAAAGAAGTGTCTTGCACGGCTCTATACTTCTGGAGGTGGAAGATATGGACTTGAATGACCATTGATTGGAGGTGGCTATGTGACATAAAGTGGAGAATAGAGAGGGGAAAGGACTGCTTGCAGAAGCTGTGAGGTATGGAGGTTGATGGGGTGGGTTTCTCCATCTTATCAAGGCACTATTGGGTGCAGCCAAGGGTAGTGAATGGTTTGCCATGTGGAGGAGGAAACTTCTTCAAGAAGCTTTGCCAAGGTGGCCAAAATCGTGGACCTTGGTGGGCCTCAACCAAGTGGGCATCAATTTGGGGTTTAAAGGGGTTTTGGTTAGGGCTTGAGATGCTATAAAACCCAAATCCAAATTTTTTTGGCCCAATCAAATTTCCAAGGTTTAAAAGGTTTGAGAAATTAATAGCATGTGGAAGTGATTTAATCCAGTGATTAAACACAATGCTAGCAATTGGATCAAAAATGGTTTGGAGGGAAGCCTTGGTTCCAAATATTAAGAGATTTTGATAGGCCTCAAGATCCACAAAGATGGGACTTGAAAAAATTGCCTTATTCTAAATGGGCGATAGGTCAAACCTAACACCAAGTTAGGGCCCAAAAGGCCTTATACCCTCCTCACACTTGGGCCAAACCATTCTAATTCTAACCTACAAGACTTAAACTTTTATAAGGCTTGGTTTAAGGCTTCTAAGTCTTGGCCCATAACATTCTAAAGGTTTAAGGGCCTTAAGTGAAGCACTAATGGGCTTTCTTACTAAACCGCACAGTCCTAACCCTCAAGCTTAACCATTGATGACACTAAGTGCCATAGTCTAATGGGTAAAACAAGTATATCTGTCTCCCAAAAAAAAATCATAATAATACTTCTTATGCTATATTTATATAGCCCAAAATTATAAGCTTATTCTATGGGTGATTAAAGGTTAGTCCTAAAGGGTAATTAGACAGGGTGTTACATCTAAGAGGAATATTTAGAATTTTATGGCGCAATAAAACTATTTTCATTTTCTGGAATATTTAGAAGTCCTAACACCTTTTATGTTTTTTGAGGAACTTCGGAGTCAAGTTTTGATAAAAGATTTGCACCTTGAGATTTGTAACACCCAAGTCCAGTTTTTTTTTTAAATGAATTTAAATGTACGAAATGCCGATTTGAGTTTTAATTTTTTTTTTTAAATAGACTACGGGCCTAAAATTTCCCTTTTGATGAACTAAGATTTCCTTCAACTTTGTTTTTTAAGTTAAAAATTTTTTATGGGTAAAGATAACTTTTGAACAAATTAGATTATTATTTTTTTTAATATTGAGTCAAGACCCAAAACTTGGAGAAAAAGCCCAAGGCCATGAGATCTTGTATCAAACTCCACACACTATACGATTCACGTACGTTTGTCATTGCATGCACGGCTTCTTCGTGTCTGTGTCCTTCGTATGCACGTTTTTATCTCTAGGTATTTTTTTTCAATCACCTCTTGCATGCATTGCATTCCCACACCCTAGGTTTCCTTTTCAGAGCCAACTGCACCTCCTCCAGTAGCCCAGCTATAAAGCAACAACCCCACAGACTCCTCTTTATTCACGGCTTCATTACGTCCATTTTTCACGGCATATTTGATGCACATCTTTCCTTCCTTCCTTATCTTGGGTTATATCAGTTTTCGATATATACATATATACGTTACTCAGTCCACAGAAATACCCCGTAAGTCATCCCCAACACCAAGAATGGCCAGCCACCACCTGATTAGTCTCTCCCTCACGTTCTCCTAAAATATAATGTGGCCAAGCACCAGCCGAGAACCATCGCATACCCAACCACCGAGAGCAACCTTCATGCCGTGAGCCCCACTGCCAAACCCCATGTCGCAACCCAGTTTTCATCCACTCAAAATGAAACATAAACCTCCTTCCACCACCCTTGCTCCTCCACAGCATGCCACACGTTGAAAACATCACACGGCAAGCTTTCATCTTCTTCCTCTAGATCCGACTGCACTGCACACACCACCATCTCTGTCTCCACATCTCATCCCCACGTTCACCAGCAAACCTCTCGATCTCCTTAGCACCTACCATAGTCAACAAAAATCTGAGCAACTCTGTCAGGATTCTTGCAGCACAACCCTAGAAGAGAAGAGAGTGGCGTGAAGACGAAGTGTTCTGGCGTGAACTGAAGACTTGATGAACTGAAGTGAAGTAAAGTATTAACTCATGGGAGGGGACGACGTCGTCTGGGTGTGTGTGTTGCATGTGTGTGTGCAACGGTGCCGTGTGGTGTGTGTGTGGGTGTCTGAACGCAACGTTTGGGATATGCCCAAACGGTGCGTTTTATCTCAGCTGAATGGGTCACAATGTTCAGTTAGTGGGCAGTTTGTATTTCTCATTTCCAACCTGTTTTTACATTCCACGTGTTTCTTTTTTATTAGTTCTGTTAGTAGTGCTTTTACATCTATATGTAAGCCAGTAATGGTAGGAAAAAGGACATCAGAATATTGGTAAACAAAGTAGTCTTTTGTAGTCTTGTAAGGAGGTTGATTCTCCCTCGAAGAGGATCCATATCAATGCAAACTTGTGGCTGAAACCTTTCCTCAAACAGGTTATCGGCATTCCTTCATCCTTGTGTTTCCATGCTTGTTTCTTCATTCACCAAAGCCACCTGCATACAATAACCAGAACCTTTGATCAGAGGGGTAGCTAACATTGGTATCAGTAGTTATCCGATCCTACCATACAACCCAAACAACCTCACAGACCACCCAAACATCACCCCATCCAAACCGAGCAACCTCACAGAATACCCAAACAGCCTCACATACAACCCAAACAGCATCCCATCCAACCCAAACAACCTCACAGAACACCCAAACAGCCTCACATAAAACACCCAAACATCCGGTCAAAACCATGGCTAATAATACAAGATCCAAAACTCAGCTCATAGAGGCCTGACAAATTCAGGTAGAACCACATCAACAGGAATTTATTCCAATCAAAGCAAAAATCAGGGTGCTCAAAACTGATGTTCAAGAAATTAAAGATATGCTACGTACCTTGATGAATCGACAGAACCATCCACCACCCCCTCCACCTCTTAACCATGAAGCCAACTTTGAAGTGGAAAACCATGACCCAAGAAGAATGAACAGCAGAGGGGTCAAGCTGGATTTTCCCCATTTCTAAGGACTTAATCCAGCTGCATGGCTTTTTAAAGCCAACCACTACTTCGAGTTCCACCAAACACCAATGCCTCAATGTCTTTTGATGGCCTCTTACCATATGGAAGGAGACGCCCTCGTATGGTTTGAAAATGTCGTCGATGGGGGGTTATGCCGTGATTGGGACACTTTTTCCAAAGCATTGCAACTGCGTTTTGGACCCACGGCCTATGATGATCCCATGGAGGCATTGATGAGGCTGAAACAAACCACTACAGTCGAGTCTTACATGAGCCAATTTGAAAGATTGGCCAACCGCTTACGCGCTCTCTTGGATAATCATAAATTGAGCTGTTTTCTTTGTGGCTTGAAAGATGAAATTCGAATCCCGGTACGTATGTTATGCCCTGTGAATTTAAATACAGCATATGGGTTAGCAAAAATGCAAGAAGAATACATTCCAAGCATAAGAAAAATTGCTAAATCAATGGGGGAATGGACCACAGCCATGGGTGGGGGAAATTATTTTAGTGATTTTTCTAACAAATGGAGAAAACCAATGGGGGGCGCTAAACCAATTTCTTCCGAACAAATGAATGAAAAGAGACGCAAGGGCCTATGTTTTAATTGTGATGAGAAGTGGAGTCCCCAACATACTTGTAAAACTCCTCGGATTTATCTCTTGGATGTAAATGAGCAAGTATGTGAGGAATTGTGCAAGGAAGAGGAAGCACTGCCTATTGTCAGAATGGAAGACAAACCAGTGCTGGAAAACAAAATTACACCAACCAGCAGCAGGGAAGAGCTAGAAATTTCCTTGGCTGCTATAGCGAGCACCCCCACGGTGAGCACAATGCGTTTACTTGGGAGTCTTTGTGGTGAACAAGTGGTGATTCTTGTAGACTCAGGAAGCTCCCTGATGGGCCCCAAGGAGGACCAAGTCTTAAGGATCAATTACAAGATTAAGAGCCACGAAGATCAAGGGAGCAATGCAAGAATTGGTGCAATCCAATTGGGATGAAGCTAGCAAGAGCTCAACACTCATGATGGGCTTGAAAGAAGGAGAACCAGTTTTGATCCACTTGATCTAAGCTATGGAAGATACGACTTGGGCCTATTATTATTGAAGGCCATGGACTTATTTATTTCATTAAAATGGCTTATTTTATTAGTCATAGGAATTAATCTAGAATAATTGGGCTTGAGGATGCTTGGCCCACATATGTCTTATTTCTAATGGACTAGCGTTTTCTTTGGGAAGGCCTTGTATTTTGGCCAAGGGTTTATTTGGAAACTTATTATTTCACTAGGGTTTAAAAGTTACTGTAGCGCGGCGTACGACACTGTTCACGCTACAGTACCCGAGGCGCTTTCATTAGGGTTTTTGGGAGTTGTCTATTTAAACAACTTATAGCCTCACTTGAGAGGCAGAATATATGGCATTTCTTTGAGAGTTTGAGTTATCTCCTCTTGTTCTTCTTGAACATTTTAACTTATCAAAGGTAAATCAAAACCTTTGTGGCGTTCCTCTTTTGTAATTTGGGTTCTTGGGACGGATTCTTCAATGGGTCTAGATTTTGATATAATCTAGGTTCTTGGAACGGGTTCTCATCGGGTCTAAATTCTCCATCCATAAATCTGAGTTTGGCTTTCTTGGGGCTGTTTTCCAATATTGTTGTTGGGTCTCAAAGCAAATCAATTAGGGTTCACATCACTCCCACAATTTTATCGACTCAGCATTAACAGCAAAATTGCAACTGCCTGTGGATTATTCAGTGAGCTTGAAGGTCAGAGTGGCGAACGGCCACTGTCTTAACAGTGAAGGATTATGCCAGACAACCCATTTAAAGGTGCAAGGTAATCTGTTAAAACCCCCCCTTCATTTATTAGAGTTGGCTGGTTGTGACATTGTGCTTGGAGTCCAATGGCTGGAGACCTTGGGTCCCATAACTTGGGATTTTTCCAAACTATTAATGACCTCTGTGTGCGAAGGGAAGAACATGGAATTCAAGGGGTTGAAGCTGAACTCCACGGTTGTCGAGTATGGTCCAAAGTTATTGAAAGCAACTTTGACTAAAGGGAAGGGCATTCTTTTACAGATTGTGGGTGAGAGAGAAATTAAGGAAAATTCTGCAGTGATGGAGGGGCAATTTTCTGAACTACTAGAGGAGTTTAAAACCGTATTTGATGAACCCCAAGGGTTACCCCCACCCCATTCTCATGACCATCAAATAGTCCTTAAAGAGGGCACTCAACCCATCACAAATAGACCCTATTGATACCCTTATTACCAGAAAACAGAAATTGAGAAAATTGTGGCAGAGTTATTAGAATCGGGAGTGATTAGACCCAGAATGGAAGTTGGAGGCTTTGTGTGGACTATATAACACTTAATAAGGAAACAGTGAAGGCAAAGTTTCCTATTCCAGTTATTGATGAGTTGTTAGATGAACTTTTTGGCTCGGTAATTTTTTCCAAGCTCGATTTAAGATCGGGCTATCATCAAGTGAGGGTGGTGCCAAGTGACATTCCTAAAACAGCCTTCTGTACCCATGATGGACATTACGAATTCTTAGTGATGCCTTTTGGCCTCACCAACGCTCCAGCCACATTTAGGGTTAATGAACGATGTTTTCAAACCTTTTTTGCGGAAATTTGTGCTTGTTTTTTTTATGACATTTGGTGTATAGTAAGTCCAGGGAAGAACATGCTAGTCACCTAAGAGAAGTTTTAAACATGCTGAAACAGCACTGCTTGTATGCGAAGAAATCTAAGTGTCGGTTTGCGGTTGATGAAGTTGACTATTTGGGCCACATTATTAACAGTAAGGGGGTAATGGCTGATCCTTCTAAGATTAATTCTATGATAGAATGGCCTGAGCCTAAGAATGTGATGGCCTTAAGAGGTTTCCTAGGGCTCACGAGGTACTACCAAAAATTCATCAGGAATTATGGTCTCATCGCAGCTCCACTCACCTCATTACTCAAGAAAAACTCTTTTTCTTGGAACATGGAGGCCAGCGAGGCGTTTACAGCCTTAAAGCAAGCTGTTTCACACCCACCAGTCCTAAAACTTCCTGATTTTAGTAAGCCATTTGTGATTGAGTGTGATGCCAGCGGGAAGGGCATCGGGGCAGTGTTAATGCAGGCTGGACAACCTATTTACTACCTCAGCCAGGCACTAAAGGGCTGGGCACTCTCACTATCCACCTACGAGGAGTTATTTGCCTTAGTAACAGCGATGCAAAAATGGAGGCCATACCTTCTTGGGCAACCATTTATCATTAAAACGGACCAGTAAGCACTTAAATTCCTGCTAGAACAACGGGTAGGAACTGAGGCACAACAAAAGTGAACCCCAATCGACTCGCTTTGAGACCCAACAACAATATTGGAAAAAAACAACCCAGGAAAGCCAAATTCAAGTCTATGGATGGAGAATTTAGACCCGTTGGGAACTCGTTTCAAGAACCTAGATTATATTAAAATCTAGACCCGTTGAAATCCCGTCTCAAGAACCCAAATTACAAGGAGGAACGCCACAAAGGTTGTGATTTACCTTTGATAAGTTCAAGAGTTCAATCAAGAACAAGAGGAGAAAACTCACTCACAATTAAAATTCAGAATAATAGTCTAAGCCTTGGAGTGGCTGGTTACATCCTTTAAATACCCTCCCCAAAACATGATAAAACCCTAGACTAAACTTTGAGACCCTACTCTCAAAAATACCCTTCAGTGAACAGTAGCCGCGTGGTACTGTAGCATGAACAGTGTCGTGCTACAGTACTTCGAAACCCTAGTTCAAATAAAATAGTATTTTTCCAAAAAAACCCCTTGGCCAAAATACAAGGCCTTCCCAAAAACTCTAGTTCATAAGAAATAAGATATGTGGGCTAAGCATCCTCAAGCCCACTTATTCTAAACTAATAATAAAAATCCTTTTAAACAAAATGAAAGCCTTAATATCTAAAGGCCCTATCTCTAAGTCAAGTCTTCCACAGCTTGGATCAGGTGGATCAAAGCTGGTTCTTCTTCTTTCAAGCCCATCTTGAGTGTTGGGCTCTTGCTAGCTTCTGCCCAAATAGCTTGTACTAATCCTTGCATTGCTTCCTTGATCTTCTTGGCTCTTGATCTTGTAATTGGCCCATCTGGAACTTGCAAAGGATCTTTAAGAGCAGGCCCACCTTGGTTCCCATCATTCCCCCTCTCCTCAAAAGGATTCGACCTCGAATCTTCACCTACATCAAAAGGAGAAAGATCAGAAACATTGAAGGTAGCTGAAACATTATACTCACCTGGGAGATCCACTTTATAGGCATTGTCATTAATTTTCTCAAGGATTTGGAAAGGTCCATCTCCTCGAGGATGCAACTTAGTCCTCCGATGAGCTGGGAATCTTTCTTTGCGCATGTGAACCCAAACCCAATCTCCTGGTTCGAAGATGACACGCCTTCGCCCTTTATTGGCTTGGGAAGCAACCCTTTCATTCTTTTGGGCAATTTGAAACCGTACCCGCTCATGGAGTGACTTCACCAACTCTGCCTTCTTTTGTCCATCCAAGCTATTCCTGCCATCAACTGGTAAAGGCATCAAATCTAAAGGGGTAAGCGGATTGAATCCATAAACAATTTCAAAAGGAGAATATGAAGTAGTAGTATGCATGGTTCTATTATATGCAAACTCTATGAATGGCAAACAATCCTCCCAAGTTTTTAAATTCTTATGAACAACAGTGCGTAAAAGCTGAGTTAAGGTCCTATTAACTACTTCAGTCTGACCATCAGTCTGTGGATGACAAGTAGTGGAAAATAAGAGCTTGGTACCCAATTTCCCCCACAACACCTTCCAAAAGTAGCTAAGGAATTTAACATCCCTATCAGAAACAATACTTCTGGGAACACCATGGAGTCGCACTATCTCTCTGAAAAACAAGTCAGCTATGTTTGTGGCATCATCTGTTTTATGGCATGGAATGAAATGTGCCATCTTACTAAATCTATCCACAACCACAAAAATAGAATCTCTACCCCTTTTTGTCCTAGGTAGCCCCAAAACAAAGTCCATAGATATATCGACCCATGGCTCACTAGGAACGGGTAAGGGTGTATACAACCCATGTGGCAACACTTTAGATTTGGCCTTCCTACATGTAATACACCTGCCACAAATGCGAGTGACATCTCTCTTCATCTTAGGCCAAAAGAAATGTTCATGCAAAATATCCAAAGTCTTCTTGACACCAAAGTGTCCCATTAATCCCCCACCATGTGCCTCACGCACCAGTAATTCACGCATAGAACAATTTGGCACACAAAGTTTGTTTTCTTTAAACAAGTAACCCTCATGCTTGTAAAACTTACCAAATGCCGCCTTATCACACGCCATGTACACATTAGAGAAGTCAGCGTCATCGGCATATTGGTCTTTCACATATTCAAACCCAAGCATCTTAGCACTCATAGAAGTAAGAAGTACATACCTTCGAGATAAAGCATCAGCAACAATGTTCTCCTTACCTTGCTTGTAACAGATGACATATGGAAATGTCTCAATGTATTCCATCCAACGAGCATGCCTTTTATTCAACTTACCTTGACCCTTAAGATGCTTCAATGATTCATGATCGGTGTGGATCACAAATTCCCTAGGCCATAGGTAGTGCTGCCAAGTCTCTAATGCACGAACAAGAGCATAAAGCTCTTTGTCATAAGTAGGGTACTTAAGTGAGGCCCCACTTAACTTTTCACTGAAGAAGGCTATGGGCCGCTTATCCTGCATCAGAACGGCTCCAATCCCTATACCTGAGGCATCACATTCAATCTCAAAAGCTTTGTTAAAATCAGGTAATGCTAGCACAGGTGCAGAGCACAACCTTTCTTTAATGGTGGCAAAAGCATTATCTTGAGTAGCCCCCCAATGAAACCCAACATTCTTTTTAATGACTTCAGTGAGTGGTGCAGCAATGGTGCTAAAGTCTTTAACAAAACGCCGATAAAAGCTAGCTAAACCATGAAAGCTTCTTACCTCAGTGATGCTCTTTGGCGTTGGCCACTCCTTGATGGCCTTGACTTTCTCTTGATCCACCTCAATACCTTTTGTACTAACAACATATCCAAGAAAAACAACTCTTTCCATGCAAAATGTACATTTCTTGAAATTAGCATATAATTTTTCACATCTCAACACATTAAACACATATTTCAAATGCTCAATATGCTCATTTAAGTCCTTGCTGTAAACTAGGATATCATCAAAATACACAACCACAAACTTGCCAATGAATGCACGTAGGACATGGTTCATCAATCTCATGAAAGTACTGGGTGCATTTGTAAGTCCAAATGGCATAACCAACCATTCATAAAGCCCATACTTAGTCTTAAAAGCAGTTTTCCATTCATCGCCCTCTTTCATTCTAATTTGATGATACCCACTTTTAAGATCAATTTTACTGAAAATGCATGAGCCATGCAATTCATCAAGCATATCATCTAATCTAGGAATGGGATGGCGATACTTTACCGTAATATTGTTGACCGCCCTGCAATCAACACACATTCTCCACGTCCCATCCTTCTTTGGCACTAATAGCACTGGTACTGCACATGGGCTCATGCTCTCCCTCACGTACCCCTTGCTCATCAAGTCCTCAACTTGCCTCTGAAGCTCCTTTGTCTCCTCTGGATTACTCCTATAGGCTGGTCGGTTTGGAATAGTAGCTCCAGGTACAAAATCAATCTGATGCTCAATGCCTCTAATGGGTGGCAACTCATTAGGCATCTCCTCTGGGAATACGTCCTCAAACTCCTGCAACAAGGAAATAGCCAAACTAGGAAGAGACTGGTGAGTGTCATCAAGAGTAAGATAAGACTCTTTATAGACAAGAAAAATCATAGGGCGATCTGCGAAGAAAGCCCTCTTAACCTCACTCTCTTTGGCATAGAAACTCACTTTTGTCTTTCCTTTCCTCTCTGCAGTCTCTCTTTCTTTTTTCTCTCGTGGCTCCACTCTTTTTTCTCTACTCTCAGCCACATCTCTACTTTCTCTTTCACTCTTTTTGTTGTGCTCATTTTCACTATCACACTTTCTTTTCTGCTCAATCTCTTTTTCACTCATTCTTTTTTTATCACTCTCATTTTCACTCTTTCTTTTTTGATCACTCTCATTTTCACTCTTTCTTTTTTGATCACTCTCATTTTCACTCTTTTTTTTCTGAGCAACCTCACTTTTCAGTTTCAGTTGGTCCTCATAGACCTGGCTTGGAGTTAAAGGAGCAAGTTTGATTGTTTTGCCCTCCTTTACAAAGCTGTACATGTTTTTGAACCCATCATGTGTCACCCTCCTATCATACTGCCACGGCCTCCCCAACAAAATATGGCCAGCATGCATAGGCACAACATCACAAAGCACCTCATCTTGATACCTCCCAATTGAAAAAGGAACTAACACTTGTCTATCCACCCTAACCTCCCCACAATCATTTAACCACTGCAATTTGTATGGTCTAGAGTGTTTTATGGTTGGTAAATTCAATTTCTCAACCAAAGTAGTGCTAGCCACATTAGTACAACTCCCTCCATCAATGATCATACTACATACCTTGCTATTGACGTGGCATCTAGTATGGAAAATGTTCTCTCTCTGTTGCACGGCATCATCTACCTTAATGTGTGTGTTGAGAGCACGCCTGGCAACAAGAGACTCACTCACGGCGTATATCACTCCTTCATCATCACTAGCATCAACCAACTCGGGCACCCCATCACGATCATCCTCACTCTCAGTCATTACCTCCCCATTGTCACGCATAATCATCACTCGCCTATTTGGACATTGAGAAGCGATGTGCCCAGAACCCAAACACTTAAAGCATTTAATATCTCTATTCCTTGTAGGTTGAGATTCTACCTTGGGCTTGCTGCTAGGTCCCTCATCTTTGCCCTTAGGTGGTTCGATCTTTCTCTTTGCTTCAGTAGGATCATTCCTATCCCACTTTGATTTCCAAGTAGTGCTAGAAACCGAAGTGTACCTTGCTGTCCCTTTTCTCTTTAATTGCCTCTCGACCTTCATAGCCATGTGTACCATGTCCTCTATCTCCACATAATGTTGCAATTCAACCACATTGGCTATGTCTCTATTCAAACCACTCAAAAATCTAGCCATGGTGGCCTCCCGGTCCTCCTCTACATTAGCCCGAATCATAGCCACTTCCATCTCCTTATGGTAATCCTCCACACTCCTAGACCCCTGTGTAAGATTTTGGAGCTTTTGATAAAGGTCCCTATAGTAGTGATTAGGTACAAATCTCCGCCTCATGAGAGCTTTCAACTCTCCCCATGTCTCTACAGGCCTCTCATGATTCCTCCTCCTAGTGGTCACTAATTGATCCCACCAAATAATAGCATAATCAGTGAATTCAATTACTGCCAACTTCACTTTCTTCTCCTCAGAGTAATTATGACAATCAAATACCAACTCTATTTTTTTCTCCCACTCCAGATAAACCTCTGGGTCAGTTCTACCTTGAAAAGATGGTATTTTCATTTTGATGCTCCCCAAGTCTCTATCGACACCATCCCGACCCCCTAGGTTCCCCTCAAATCCTCTTTCATGCCTAACTCCTCTACGTCTACCCAACCCAATTTCAGATGTTAGGTCTTCCTCATCCTCATCATCTCCTTCATTCTCATATGTATTTTCAACCCTAGGCTCACGTCGCCTCCGATTTCTCCCACCTTGCAAATTTCTAATATCTGCTTGTTGTTGATTCATCCTATCCTCCATTTCCCTGAATAGCATGTTCATCCTCTCAAACTGTTGTTGCATGGCCTGCAACACAAATGAGTTATCTGCTATCCCCTTGGGTGATGAGCCACTATGGTGAGACATTGTAATGTGCTGCAAAAAAAATGTTAGCGGCAAAAAGAAAGGACCTCACACGCTCCCTTACGTGTTTACACTCGAATAATGGCACTCCACTCGTGTATCACACTCTTAATTGGCTTTTTTCCCGATAATGATCTCACACTCTCTTGCCTTTTACCTCGAGTTTTCCCAGCCAAGTTCCTTCAGAAAATTTAGACCCGTTGGGAACTCGTTTCAAGAACCTAGATTATATTAAAATCTAGACCCGTTGAAATCCCGTCTCAAGAACCCAAATTACAAGGAGGAACGCCACAAAGGTTGTGATTTACCTTTGATAAGTTCAAGAGTTCAATTAAGAACAAGAGGAGAAAACTCACTCACAATTAAAATTCAGAATAATAGTCTAAGCCTTGGAGTGGCTGGTTACATCCTTTAAATACCCTCCCCAAAACATGATAAAACCCTAGACTAAACTTTGAGACCCTACTCTCAAAAATACCCTTCAGTGAACAGTAGCCGCGTCGGTACTGTACATGAACAGTGTCGTGCTACAGTACTTCGAAACCCTAGTTCAAATAAAATAGTATTTTTCCAAAAAAACCCCTTGGCCAAAATACAAGGCCTTCCCAAAAACTCTAGTTCAAAGAAATAAGAATGTGGGCTAAGCATCCTCAAGCCCACTTATTCTAAACTAATAATAAAAATCCTTTTAAACACAAATTGAAAGCCTTAATATCTAAAGGACCCTATCTCTAAGTCAAGTCTTCCACAGCTTGGATCAGGTGGATCAAAGCTGGTTCTTCTTCTTTCAAGCCCATCTTGAGTTTGGGCTCTTGCTAGCTTCTGCCCAAAGTGGCTTGTACTAATCCTTGCATTGCTTCCTTGATCTTCTTGGCTCTTGATCTTGTAATTGGCCCATCTGGAACTTGCAAAGGATCTTTAAGGAAGCTCCACCTTGGTTCCCATCATTCCCCCTCTCCTCAAAAGGATTCGACCTCGAATCTTCACCTACATCAAAAGGAGAAAGATCAGAAACATTGAAGGTAGCAGAAACATTATATCTCACCTGGGAGATCCACTTTATAGCATTGTCATTAATTTTCTCAAGGATTTGGAAAGTCCATCTCCTCGAGGATGCAACTTAGTCCTCCGATGAGCTGGGAATCTTTCTTTGCGCATGTGAACCCAAACCCAATCTCCTGGTTCGAAGATGACACGCCTTCGCCCTTTATTGGCTTGGGAAGCAACCCTTTCATTCTTTTGGGCAATTTGAAACCGTACCCGCTCATGGAGTGACTTCACCAACTCTGCCTTCTTTTGTCCATCCAAGCTATTCCTGCCATCAACTGGTAAAGGCATCAAATCTAAAGGGGTAAGCGGATTGAATCCATAAACAATTTCAAAAGGAGAATATGAAGTAGTAGTATGCATGGTTCTATTATATGCAAACTCTATGAATGGCAAACAATCCTCCCAAGTTTTTAAATTCTTATGAACAACAGTGCGTAAAAGCTGAGTTAAGGTCCTATTAACTACTTCAGTCTGACCATCAGTCTGTGGATGACAAGTAGTGGAAAATAAGAGCTTGGTACCCAATTTCCCCCACAACACCTTCCAAAAGTAGCTAAGGAATTTAACATCCCTATCAGAAACAATACTCCTGGGAACACCATGGAGTCGCACTATCTCTCTGAAAAACAAGTCAGCTATGTTTGTGGCATCATCTGTTTTATGGCATGGAATGAAATGTGCCATCTTACTAAATCTATCCACAACCACAAAAATAGAATCTCTACCCCTTTTTGTCCTAGGTAGCCCCAAAACAAAGTCCATAGATATATCGACCCATGGCTCACTAGGAACGGGTAAGGGTGTATACAACCCATGTGGCAACACTTTAGATTTGGCCTTCCTACATGTAATACACCTGCCACAAATGCGAGTGACATCTCTCTTCATCTTAGGCCAAAAGAAATGTTCATGCAAAATATCCAAAGTCTTCTTGACACCAAAGTGTCCCATTAATCCCCCACCATGTGCCTCACGCACCAGTAATTCACGCATAGAACAATTTGGCACACAAAGTTTGTTTTCTTTAAACAAGTAACCCTCATGCTTGTAAAACTTACCAAATGCCGCCTTATCACACGCCATGTACACATTAGAGAAGTCAGCGTCATCGGCATATTGGTCTTTCACATATTCAAACCCAAGCATCTTAGCACTCATAGAAGTAAGAAGTACATACCTTCGAGATAAAGCATCAGCAACAATGTTCTCCTTACCTTGCTTGTAACAGATGACATATGGAAATGTCTCAATGTATTCCATCCAACGAGCATGCCTTTTATTCAACTTACCTTGACCCTTAAGATGCTTCAATGATTCATGATCGGTGTGGATCACAAATTCCCTAGGCCATAGGTAGTGCTGCCAAGTCTCTAATGCACGAACAAGAGCATAAAGCTCTTTGTCATAAGTAGGGTACTTGAGTGAGGCCCCACTTAACTTTTCACTGAAGAAGGCTATGGGCCGCTTATCCTGCATCAGAACGGCTCCAATCCCTATACCTGAGGCATCACATTCAATCTCAAAAGCTTTGTTAAAATCAGGTAATGCTAGCACAGGTGCAGAGCACAACCTTTCTTTAATGGTGGCAAAAGCATTATCTTGAGTAGCCCCCCAATGACAACGACAAACTCTTGCATAAGTAGTACATGACCTTAACTTTTCATAAAAGCTAGGCCCTTATCCTATCAGAACCTCCCACGAGCTCCTCACCAAGTTGTTATCGTATGCAGCACAGGTGAGGCACACCTTTTAGGTCGCTTATAGAGCCATGAAACCCATTCTTTAATGCTATATGGCAGATGGCTGCTAACAAACGGATAAAAGCTAGCTAAACCATGAAAGCTTCTTACCTCAGTGATGCTCTTTGGCGTTGGCCACTCCTTGATGGCCTTGACTTTCTCTTGATCCACCTCAATACCTTTTGTACTAACAACATATCCAAGAAAAACAACTCTTTCCATGCAAAATGGTACATTTCTTGAAATTAGCATACAATTTTTCACATCTCAACACATTAAACACATATTTCAAATGCTCAATATGCTCATTTAAGTCCTTGCTGTAAACTAGGATATCATCAAAATACACAACCACAAACTTGCCAATGAATGCACGTAGGACATGGTTCATCAATCTCATGAAAGTACTGGGTGCATTTGTAAGTCCAAATGGCATAACCAACCATTCATAAAGCCCATACTTAGTCTTAAAAGCAGTTTTCCATTCATCGCCCTCTTTCATTCTAATTTGATGATACCCACTTTTAAGATCAATTTTACTGAAAATGCATGAGCCATGCAATTCATCAAGCATATCATCTAATCTAGGAATGGGATGGCGATACTTTACCGTAATATTGTTGACCGCCCTGCAATCAACACACATTCTCCACGTCCCATCCGTGAACCCCAATCGACTCGCTTTGAGACCCAACAACAATATTGGAAAAAACAACCCAGGAAAGCCAAATTCAAGTCTATGGATGGAGCTGTAAGTTGGTGCTGACTTGAGGTTGGAGTAGTAGTTAAA